>JAVHZT010000189.1:0-37500 GCA_035079005.1 Fraxinus americana | reverse complement strand
TGCTCATGGGATACTTAGGATTATAACTAAGAACATGTTCATAGTTAAACCTCTAGTGGTTCGATTAGGTAGTACTTTTGGAAGGAATTGAGATTCAGAATGTACCTGGGGTTCGGGAAAGGAATTGTCCTCAGAAAACTATTGGTTAGATAGTAATTGAAGTGGAGTCGCTTCCATCTGATTCGGATTATTTTCCTCATTCAAATGAGCATCTAGTTGGTAAAGAACAGGTTGCTTACGTATCCCGGTTGTCTCCATCTAGACACTCACCACTTTTATCCAAAAATTTACCACTTGTATCTGAATGGGCAAAGAAGGATTTAGATTTAGAGTCTGCAATTCATTTCGTCTCTCCCCCTGAATTGAAGACTCGGGAATAGTATAGTACATGTAATTTTCATGAAAGACAATGTCAAGGGTGACATACATTTTTCGTGATGGTGGATGATAACAGCGGTAGCCTTTCTGAAGTGAGGCATAGCCAACAAAGACACATCATAGGTCTTGTGCTTCCAACTTATTACGCAACAACTTGGGAAGACGCACAAATGCCACGCACAAAAAAATTCTAGGTGATAAATTTGGAGCAGTAAGAGCACTTACAGTCGAATGAAGGACTTCAAGGGAGTCTGAAAATTCAGCGAGCTAAAGGGTACACGATTAATGAGGTAAGCTGCAACATTGAGCGCTTCATCCTAATAACTGGTGGGCATGTGAGCTCCAAACAAAGAGGCTCGTACAACTTCAAGTATGTGGCGATTCTTGCGCTCCACAACCCCATTTTGCTGAGGAAAATAAGGACAAGTCGTCTAGTGAGATATGTCATGTTCTTGTAAGTACTTTGTCAGGTCCTGATTAACAAATTCTCGACCATTATTAGTGTGGAGAACTTGTATGTGAGATTGGTATCTTATGAAATTTATCATCATTCTTTGATTTCATCAAGTAAACCCAAGTCATACGAGTGTGATCATCAATAAATGAGACAAACCAATGAGAACCATTCAAGGAAGGATTTTTGGCCAGCACCATACATCAGAGTGAATCGACATAAAAGGTACTGGACTTTTATTCATGCTCAATGGGAACGATTCACGGTGACTTTTTACAAATTCACAAATATCACATTTGAAATCTGAAGTATTTAATTGAGAAAATAACTTTGGGAACAATTTTTTTAAATGTACAAAAGACGCATGACCCAAGCGCCTGTGCCACAACCAAATTTCGGAGGATTTGTTGATCTGATCCGTTGAAAGAGCTTGAGCCAACTGATGTTAGCTAGTAGTTTTCATATCAAAATAGTATAGTTTCTCCCTTCAAGTACCATAATCAATCGTCTTTCGAGTTCGAATGTCCTTAAAAACACAAAGGTATGGCCAGAAAATCACAACACAAGATAATGTAATGGTTATTTGAGCAACAGATAATAAATTATGGTTGAGAGAAGGTACAATTAAAATAGAATCAAGATTCAAATTATGTGAGATAAATTGAACATTCTCCAATCACATGTGAGTAATTCCCATTGGCGGTAGAGACTATATGTGTGGTGGACTATTTCATAGACTGGACATGCTGACTGTCAAAGGTCATATGATCCGTTGCACCGGAATCAATTATCCATGTACTACTACTACTACTACTATGTGATGCAGAAGTATGGAAAACCTTACAAATGTTACATGAAGTAGCAATCAAAGAAGAAGCTTCTGCAACATCATTGGAAGGTTTGGTTACGCATCAGAGGCTTGGTCGTTTAGCTTCAAATTACGCTTGCGCGGTGCCTTTGCTAGATCCTACCAATTTGGATAGCCAATTAGGTCATAACACTGTGCCTTTGTATGGCTTTTCATACGTTCGGTTTTGGTATCACCTATCTCATAGCTGCTCTTCTGAGATCGTGCTTGATCAAAATCAATCCTTTGAGTAGATTATCGAGACTGAGGTTTAGGGAGACGAGCCACTAGATCAGAAGACTCAGGAATATCAGGTTCAGGATTTAAGGTAGCTCGGTGTACAGTATCTCGAAGGACATAGGAATAGGTGTCATCGAGGTCCATCGAGGAGTTATTTCGAAGAACCTCACCTCTGATCTATTCGAATTCTGCATCCCGGCCACTAAGAAAGATGTGCACTCTCAATCGTGCAATAGATTTCTTATATGTGACAATATCATCGGGATCCTTCATGACAACTCTATCACGATGATCTAATTCTTGGAAAATTTCAACAAGCTCACCGTAATAAGTTGATAAAGGTAGACCATCTTGTTAGGTGGTGACGGCATGCTGATTTAGTGCAAAGAGTTGTGTCTCATCCAATCCATCATAGAACGCTTTCGGAAGAGCACTCCATATTTCTCTTATAGTACACAATCGCAGATAACGCTTCATTATCTCTGGAGACATGGAAGTTAGCAACCAGCGCTTGACCTTTTGATTCTCTGCATGCCACTTTGCATAGGTAGAATTAGTTTCTTTTGATGGATCAATTTTACCCATAATATATTCGAGCTTCTCACGACTTGCGATCTGCATCTCTAATATTTGAGCCCATACATCATAGTTAGTTTCGATGAGGACAACTCTGGCATGAAAGCCAAAATATTCAGATTGGATATGGATTATGGGGGTTGATGGTTCAAGAGTAGAGGATTCGGAAGCCATATGATTGTTTGTTGCGATGGTTGTTCAGAGTAGTATGGGAGGCTTATGTTTCGATGGAAATTTTTTGGAAGGCTCGGACACCAAGTCAAATCTTGGTGTATTTCATTCATCTTTCTTTACAATATTGTGGGTATAAATAACCACTGTACATAGTTGGAATGCTAAAGTTTAGGAGTTCAAATCTCTCAGCCAGTGGAGCATATCTCTAATCTAGGAAACATATTTACAATTAGTTTATATATGGAAGTATGCCAACTTGAAATTATTTCTAAAATCTTCAACATAGTAAACATTAGTGTTCACCTTACCATACTAACTAGGAGGTAGTCATATAAACCTCCTCATCCAAATTACCTTGTAAGAAGGTGTTATATACATCCAACCGATAAATATGTCAATGACAGTTAGCTACTAAAACAAGAACACATTGCACAATGAAAAGTTTGGCAAATGGGCAAAAGTGTCATGATCGTCAAGCTCTTCAACTTGTGTATAGCCCTTTGCTACCGAGCTTTGTACTACTTAATAGAACCATCAGCACAAAGTTTAATTTCAAAAAAACCTATTTACATCATATGGGCTACTTACTTGAAGGATTAGAGATGAGACTCCAAGTATGATTAGACCCAAGAGCCTCAAGTTTAGCAATAATAGCATCGAACTAATGTAAATGCTTAACATCTTGAGATAATCGAGTAGGATCAATAGTGTATTGTTACAGCAGAAAGAAAATCAAAGCATTCTGTCGAAAAATGGGGGTATGAAAGGAATTAAAGACGGGATGGACCGTACCTAAAGATGCGAGTGAAGCAATGAAAGAAGGAGATTTATTAGAAGAGAAGATAAAACATATATAATCATGTAGATAAGTAAGGAGGGTAATAGTATGATATGGATGAAGAGTGGGAAGGGTCACTCTTGGAAAGGAAGGAGCCACAATGGGAATGGTGGATTGTGTTACATTTAAACCAGCAAGCGTACGGGATCGTTGTACAAGTAATAAAACTAGAGAATTTCGAGTTTATCGTTTGCACGAGGAATAAGGTTTAATATGTAGTTCACTAGTTACTATTAAATTTGAGTGAGTAGTGAAAGCAAAAGAGTAATTTTGTGGTTATTTATACTAGTTATACTCTATACCAATAAAACAAGTAAATTATGGTTTATCGAACGTGAATGCTTGTATTGGATTCATGATTCTACCTATTTCCATCTATTTCAATTTGAATTAATAATCTAGTTAACTTCATACATTTTTGACAATCGATAACACTCATATGTTAAATGTTCTTTTCCAAAATACACCAACCTATGATTAACAAGACTCGATCTCATTTCTAGTCTGAACTCATATGAAAAATCATGCATTTAATTTAGGTTATCTACATGATTGCACATGCCATAGATATTATTCCTAATATCTATTGTCCATGTGTTGATTTTACCGTATTCTAAAGTTATTGTGAGTATTCATACACTATAACAAGTAACTGACTATTAAATTGATGGCCAAACAATTAAATAGTGCAATGAGAATGCAAAATCAATCAAGAAATAACAAGAAATACCTAAATTAAAGTCTTAAATTGAAATAAACAAAAATAGGGTTCATCAATCATCCAATACAATAGAAAAACTTAGCTAATCATCCTAATTATTGAATTACACAAGAAAATAAGGAATAATATCAACCGGATCAGGAAAGGATGGATGAAAGTAGGGAAATCCACTTTTTTTGAATGAAATCTTAAAAGGGGGGGAGAAATTTTCAACAATCTTGTGAAAATCTGCCTTTGATTGATAAATTGACCTCATTCTTTGCTTCCAAAATATGTAGAATGATTAATTTTAAGTATAGAGAGGTCATTCTCAGGTTCTGCACGATTATTGTATTTAAAATATGCTAAAAAAAATTGTATTGAATTGTTACCAAAACAAAAATAAGGAAAATCAATTTTTTCTCTTTTTTATACTGAGGCACGTGCCTAGTTCAAACTAGGGCATGCACCTGAACCCATTAGGCAGGTGTCTCAGAAGAGGAGAAGGCGTGGCCTCCTCTACAGGCCTAGGTGCGCGCCTAGACTTGTCCCGAGCAGATTTCATTATTTTTGTCGTAACTTTCTCTCTCAATATTCGATTTAGGTGATTCAAATTGTGTTGGAGAGATAACTTAAAGGCTACAATTCTTCTACAATACAATTTCTCAAATTCGAACATTTTCTATGCCAAAAAAATGGGTTGAAATCTAGAACTTAAAATTCGGAACATAACTTTTTCGCCTGAAAGTTGACGTGTGATAATATTTTGACTATATTTCTTCCCTTTGACTTCTTTTTTCATCCAATTGACCCCTAGAACTCTCAAACCTTTATCGTAAGGTCTGACACAACTTTTGAGTATTTGCAGTTTAGTCTACAAATTTTGAATTTTGTCATTTTTCACTACTTTTGCATTATTTTCTCCAATTTTTCATCAAACATCGAGTTTTACCTACAAAATGTAATGTAACACAAGTTAGATAGTATTTTATCCAAAAAAAGAAGAAAAATATAATCATTTAGGACATCGGATAAGCTGCACTTATCAGATTGATTATCTAGAACAATAAGGGACTCGGATGGGAGGAGGTGGTGGAAGGTTATTAGAGAGAACATAGGATTCAAGAATGGGTAGATGTAGGGTGAGCATACTAGTGAGTTTCAAAAAAAGTGATGTCGTGAGAAATTTTGATTTTCTTATTTTCCAAATTAAAAAAAAACCTTGTAGGCACTATGAGTATGGGTATAAGCTAAAGTGTGAGCAGCATTCATATGGTGAGACAATAACCAAACTAGATGAATGGGTACGATTAATAAAGTAAAGCACATTCAACCTAAAATGAGATAGGGAGATGAGACTGGAATTGAAGGCAACGAGGCACATTAAGTACGTGGTGATGCTTTCGTTCAACGACCTCATTTTTTTGGAGAATCTGGGCACAAGTGCGTTTGTAGAGCACACCATTATCAACCAAAAAATCGAGTGGCATGAGAAATAAATTCTTGGTCATTGTCAGAAGAAAAATGATTTATATTGGCTTTAAATTGGGTAAAGCACCATAGCAAAGAATTTTTTAAATAAAACAAAGCATCAGATTTTTAATGGCATCAAGTAAACTCATGTAGCACAAGAAAAATCATCAACAACGGTTAAAAAATAATGTGCACCACATACATTTGCAGTATGATAGCCACCCATATATCAAGAAATATGCGATCAAAATAACGAGCTTTTATATGGAGCCAATGTAAAAGGCAGTTGAGTTTGTTTACCTTTGACAAAAGCATCACCATAATGCAAACTATTTTTAACAGTAATAAAATTTGGAAAACTGGAAAGAGACCGGTAGAATTTATACAACATATAGAACTAAGATAGAATCACAAGGAGCTACAATCAAAGGTTCTATCAAATATGAAAACTATGAATCATGTGAAGCTGTATATGGAAAGTTTTAGATCACGTAACACATTCCATCCCAATTATGCTCCGGCCATTAATCAATTAGAGGGTAAACATGCTATTATTTCCTTCCAAGCATGCTCTAGTGCCCTAATTAGTGTATCCCATCTTTGTCACATATGTATCTTATTGTAACACCACAAGTTCAAGTCCTTTAGGTCATTAAATTCTTTAACCTTGACATATGACATCATCTATGTCTAGAAAAAAATTAGAAAAGTTCAAGTAATTGATAAGAAAACGGAAGAAATAGATATGTATCTGCAAAAGTTTGATTATTAATTAAAAATAGTTGCTCAAATTTACTTTTTCACGAGTTTTCCAAAAAATATTTGAAGGGTCAAATGACCTCATAAAATCACGAAAATTGAAATGTAGGTGATAGGAATGTAAAATGCATATTTTTCTCTCCTTATTTTATGTGCTCGTATGATTATTTTATGCCAAAATATACTTATTAATCTCATATTTTGGTTTATGTGGCAATTTGATGGATACAGCATAATTTGGAAGAAATAAGTGGAAAAAGACCAAAATGAAAGAAAGCGAAAGTTCGGGGACTAAAGTGCAAATACTCAAAAGCCATGTTGAACCTCACAATGAAGATTTGAGAGTGTTAGAGGTCAATTGGATGAAGAAAGAAGTCAAAGGGGTGAAATATCGTCAAAGTAGGATCACACATTAATTTCCAATCGAAAAGTTATGCATTAAATTTTCAGTCTCATTCTTGAGACCCATTTTTGACATGGTAAACGATCGAATTGGAAGATAGTATCTGAAGTAAAGTTGTATCCCTTTGAGTTAGCTTTCCAACTCATTTTGAATTAGCTCAATCGAATATCTGTGGAGAAAGTTATGACCAGAATACCAAATACTATTCAGAGACAAACCTGGGCGCAAGTGCACGCAAATTCTCTCGCTAGCGCACGGGCATGAATTTACTTACCGAGCCTAAAACCAATGAACGGTTTACGGGCAAGGAAATATACGGTGTAGCGCACAGGCATTTTTCATAGACAAATGTCCAGTTTCTGAATTTAAGTCAACTACATATGGAAACAACTATAAATACATATTTTAAAATCCTAGAACGGGGGGAGAACGTACAGAACGCCTCCAAACTCCATTATTCTTTATTTCTCTCTTAAATTCATGAATTGTAAGTAAACTTTTACACATGGTCGAAGGAAATTGAAGCCTCGGAACCACATATTGTGAGATCTAAATAGTTTTTCTTATTATTTGATTCTTATTTTGCGTATTGAATATTTTTCTGCACTTATTTTCATGATTGTTATGTTTAATTGCCAGGAGGCCAACTAGTTTGTTATTCATTACAATCTACCACTAAGTTAAATATCAAATCCGTAATTGTTTGATTCTTTTAACTTGTGAAGCACTAGGATTTGATGATTTTCTGCGATAGAGGTTATTGAATTTCAGGCCAGGATGTTTGGTGCCTGAGCTCATTAAATTGCCCCATTAATTATGCTAAGCAGAAAATGCCTAAACTGATTAGCTGGAAGAAACCAGTGGGTACCCAGCTGAAAGTAAATGTCGATGGTGTAGCCAAAGGAAATCCTGGTGCAGCCGGTGGAGGTGGAATTTTACGGGACAGCAACGGTAACTTTTGGGCTGGTTTTTCTAGCCACTATGGAACCTGTAGTAACATGGTGGCTGAAACACGAGCTCTTCTCGACGGTCTACATATGTGCAAGAAGCTCGGAGTGAGGGATATCATAGTGGAGACTGATTCCAACAACGTGGCGCAATGGCTTCAAAGAGGAAATTGCTCGTTATGGTGGCTTTGGGATTATTGGGATGACATTGTGGAGTTGATCAGATCGCTTAATACGCAAGTCCAGCATGTGTTCAGAGAGGCAAACATGGCGGCTGATTTTCTTGCTAAAAGTGGCAGCTGTGGGTCTTCTGTGAATCTATCCTGCGGCAACGAGGTTCCGACACTTCTTCGAGGCATCTTACATACAGACAAGTTGGGAGTACCATACCTTAGAAGCTAAGTGGTTTGTTCTTTTATGGTTTTATTGCAATCTCGTCTTTGTAACATCGGCTTTCCTCCGCCATAAGTGAGGCCTTTTATTAATAAAATCAGTTCCTATTAAAAAAAAAAAAAAAGATTGAACGTAACCGCTGGTGTTTGTGTTATCTAGTTCATCGATTTCTCTATTGTGTAAAGCTGCTATTAAATTGAATCTTGAGTGTTGGCCTGTGGTTATTTAATAATTAGGGTTAATTAGAACGATGGTTTCTAATTAACTAAAATTAAGGAGAAATATGAATCAATTCCAACGATGAATATTCAAAATATCAATTGAATTATTATTGCATCTATGATCAATCGTGGATTTCCGACCAAGGTTAGTCTTTTAATTGTTTTCGTTAATTTAATTTTCATTGTTATTGATTAACTTATTTACAATTGTTTGCATACCAAAACCCCTCAATCATTGTACGAAGTATAAAACATTGAATTACACACTTTTCGTGGGATCGACCCTTACTTTCACTACTACATTAGTTTTAGAGGTTAAGATATTACTTTTGGGTGCCTGGGACAGCACACACCAAATTTTGGCGTTGTTGTCGGGGAGTGGTGCTAATTTATTTTTATACTTCTTTAGTCATTTATTTTATTTTATTTTATTTTTATTTTTTTAAAAAAAAAAATCAATCATAATTTCTAGGTTTTTAAGTAATTTATTGTTTTTAGGAATTTTAGCATAGAATTTTATTTGTTTTTCTTATTCTAGTTTTTTTTTTTTTTAACTTGTTTGTCATTTTTTTATTTTTTTTGATAGTTTAAGGAACTTGATTGCAAATATGGCTGCCAATTCTCAACAATTCGACACTAGACTCGACATGCCATCGAAATATGTTAATGAGGTAAATGTCTCATCTACTGAACAACAACTTGCGAGTCTAACTACTTTTATTTGTCGAATGGTTGCAGGTAATGTGCAAACAGCAAAAGCTTGTAGAATTTGTTCATTGGTAGGCCATCCAACCGATATGTGCCCAACACTTCAAGAAGAATTCGTTGAATACGTAAATGCAGCAAGTGATTTTCCTGGACAACCACAGAGGAATTATGATCCTTATTCAAACACGTACAACCAAGGATGGAGGGATCATCCAAATATTAGCTATGAAAATCGACAAGTGAATCAACCTATGAATCAAAATAGACAGAATTTCCAGCAATATAATCAGTCATACCCTCCTCGACAAGAACATGGCCAAACTTCTAACTCTGGTATGTCTTTAGAAGATATTGTTAAATCTCTGGCTACTAACACTTTACAATTTCAACAGGAGATAAGGGCTAGCATTCAATGTTTGGAAAAGAAGATAGGTCAAATGGCTAACGCGGTCAGTCGGTTGGAGTCACAGAATGCAAGAAAACTACCCTCTCAAATGGTAGTAAATTCAAAGGAAAATGTAAGTGCAATCATGTTGAGGAGTGGCACGGAGGTTAAAGTTCCAGTGAAGATAGCCCTACATCATCGAAGGAAGAAAACGAGGAATATATCACAACAGAAAAGAGTAATCCCAATGATAATGAGGTAACTAAGCGTAAGTTTCTACCTCTTTCTGATTATAAACATGTACCTCATTTCCCTCAAGCTTTAGTAGGATCTAGGAAATATGAACGAGATCATGATGAGCTGCATGAAATTTTCAGTAAATGCGAGGTCAATATTCCACTTTTAGATATTATTAAACAAGTACCTCGTTATGCTAAATTTTTGAAACAATTGTACACAAGTAAGAGGAAACAGAAATTGAAGGGGATTGAAAGGGTAAAAGTTGGAGAACAGGTATCTACAATTATTCAAGAGAAACTTCCTACAAAGTGCACAGACACATGTATGATCACTATCACTTGCATGATATGCGAGACTAAGTTTGAAAAGGCCATGCTAGATTCAGGAGCATCTGTTAATGTCATGCCATATTCTGTATACACTTCCTTGAAACTTGGACCTTTAAATAAAACTAGTGTGATAATTCAACTAATTGATAAATCTAATGCCCATCCTAAGGGGGTAGTTGAGGATGTTCTCGTGAAAGTTAATGAGTTGGTTTTTCCTGCTGATTTTTATGTGCTTGACATGGGTAATAGTAATCATACTACCCCTATTTTGTTAGGAAGGCCGATCTTAAGGACATCCAAAACTAAAATGGATTTTAATAATGGCATATTGACCATGGAATTTGATGATAAGATCATTAAACTTCATATCTATGATTCCATGAAATATCTGTGTAATAATAATCATGTTCATTTTATTGATGTAATTGATCAATTAGCACAGGATGTTTTCAAATTTACTGCTAAAAATGAATGGGAATATGTCATTAATGAGCATCTTGGGGAGGAAAAAGAGGAGCTGGCTTTAAACACCGAGTTACAAATAACTGTGGCAACATTAAATGATCTTCCAAAGTCAAGTACCAGTTCTTATTTTGTATTACCAATTTCAAATGAGAGGCCTCTATTTTCTGTTTTGCAGACTTCCATTTCATATTTGAAGCCCCAGCTCAGTCACTATAAGTATACATTCCATGGAAGTGGAGGAACACTGTCAGCTATCATTTCCAATGGACTTGGTACACCGCAAGGAAGATCGAAGCCAACCATGATAGACCCTGGCTAAATAAGAAAACATTAAGTCGAGCCAAAGACAATAAATAAAGGCGCTACTTGGAAGGCAACCCAATGGGAGTTTATTCCTTTATTTTTTATTTTTGTTTTTCACATTCATATTTTAGTTATCTTTGTCATTTTCTTTGCATTTCACCCTACATTTGGGACAATGTAAGTTTTAGGTGTGGAGGAGGGGATTTAGATTTAGGTTGCATTTAGATTGAGTGAGTTTAATTTTTGAAAATTTTTGCATGCTTTTTCAAGAAGAGGAGTTGAGGTTAAATGATTTTTTTGGTTGTGTATACTATTTGCACGAATTAATTAGGCTTTTGAAGAACTCATAACATGATTGAATGAATAATCCTCCAATTTAGAGTTAATTGGTTGAGTTATTTTCTTTGAGGATGGTAATAACTAAATTCTGTGACAAAAGCCGGTGAGATTTTTGAGCTTTTAGACTGATACATCGATAACAGTCTCTTTTTTTTTCATGTGTGATATTCTTCCATGGTTTTGTTTCTCCAGAACTTGCCTTGATTCTCTTCAAGATCACATTGACACATGCATGCATGAACATGATTAAGGCCGTCTTTGTCACATAAATGAGCTTCATTAGCCAAATAGTCGACCCTGTAATTGAATCCTCCATTGTTGAGCCCCTTTAGCCTTACTGCATTTTCTTTGTATAAACTCACATTACAAGCTTTAAACTGGAAAAACAATGTCTTTACCCAAGCCTTAGAGCTAGTGGAGTATTGTTCAATATCATGATATATGTGGGTGTGCAAGAAAATAAGTGTGGGGTATCAAGATTTATGGTAGTGCTATTACTGGTGAATTGGAACACATTTTCTATGTCAATTCATGGAGTTCCATTATTGGTGTATCATTTGGAGTTTACATTGTGCAAGAAAAACAAAAGAAGAAGAAGAAGAAAAAAATGAATGATTGAAAGAAAAGAAAATACGTGGTGGAGGAGAGTGATTTTAATGTTGAAAAAGATCTATATTCATAACTCTTCCTATATCTCAAGAAAGAGTTCGATTTGTTTGGGATAGATGTAAAATGAAGAAGCTATTATGTGGAGTGGTTGGTTTTACATGTCTTATGTATATGTTTAAGCTAAATCTATTCATCTTTACTCCACTAGTTTCGATGGCTCTTGAGTCACATACCCAAATATTTCTCACTTTGACCCTAAGTCACGTTACAACCCTTGAAAAGTCCTTATTATTCTTGTTAAGCATGTGACATAAGTGGTGATGAATGAGAACATATGCAAGCATATGGTAGATCATCCCCATTGTAATGAATTTGAGCGAAACACTTACCTTTTAAATACATGAGAGTTGAGTGCTTATATCCATGAGGGTCTATATGTTTAGTTTACTCCATCTTCATTTGAAAATGCTTGCTAATTGATTATGAGTTGTGTGAGAATATTTATTCATGATATCTTATGTGTTTTAAAAAGGTTTGATGGTTCTATGTTCATGGCATTATGACCTGGGTATTTTTGGGGAATTAAATTTGAGTTTTGCCCGAGGACGAGCAAAAGTTAAGTTGGGGAAATTTGATAAGAATGTAAAATGCATATTTTTTTCTCCTTATTTTATGTGCTCGTATGATTATTTTATACCAAAATGTACTTATTAATCTCATATTTTGGTTTAGGTGGCAATTTGATGGATATAGCGTAATTTGGAAGAAATAAGTGGAAAAAGACCAAAATGAAAGAAAGCGAAAGTTCGGAGACTAAAGTGCAAATACTCAAAAGCAATGTTGAACCTCACAGTGAAGATTTGAGAGTGTTAGACGTCAATTGGATGAAGAAATAAATCAAAGGGGTGAAATATCGTAAAAGTAGGATCACACATCAATTTCCAATCGAAAAGTTATGCATTTGATTTTCAGTCTCAATTTGATACCCATTTTTGACATAGGAAATGATCGAATTGTAAGATACTATTTAAATCAAAGTTGTATCCATTTGAGTTATCTTTCCAACGCATTTTGAATTAACTCAATCGAATATCTGTGGATAAAGTTATGACCAGAATACTGAACGCTATTCAAAGACAAACCTGGGCGCGCACGCACGGGCATGAATTTTACTTACTGAGCCTAAAACCAATGAACCGCGCGTGGGTAAGGAAATATACAGTGCGCACACATAGGTATTTTTCACAGACGAATCTCCAGTTTCCGAATTTAAGTCAACTACCTATGGAAACAATTATAAATACATATTTTAAAATCCTAAAACATGGGAGAACGTAGAAAACGCCTCCAAACTCCATTCTTCTTTATTTCTCTCTTAAATTTATGAATTGTAACTAAACGTTTACACTTGGTCGAAGGAAATTGAAGCCTCGGAACTACATATTGTAAGATCTAAATAGTTTTTCTTATTACTTGATTCTTATTTTGCATATTGAATATTTTTCTGCACTTATTTTCATGATTGTTATATTTAATTGCTAGGAGGCCTACTAGTTTGTTATTCGTTACAATCTACCGCTAAGTTAAATATCAAATCTGTAATTATTTGATTTTTTTAACTTGTGAAGCACTAGGATTTGATGATTTTCTGCGATAGAGGTTATTGAATCTTAAGAAGAATGTTTAAATAGATTGAACGCAACCGCTGGTGTTTGTGTTATCTAGTTCATCGATTTCTCTATTGTGTAAAGCTGCTATTAAATTGAATCTTGAGTGCTGGCCTGTGGTTATTTAATAATTAGGGTTAATTAGAACGTTGGTTTCTAATTAACTAAAATTAAGGAGAAATATGAATCAATTCCAACGATGAATATTCAAAATATGAATTGAATTATTATTGCATCTATGATCAATCGTGGATTTCCGACGGTGGATGTGGATTTAGACCAATGTTAGTCTTTTAATTGTTTTCATTAATTTAATTTTCATTGTTATTGATTAAGTTATTTACAATTGTTTGCATACAAAACCCCCACAATCATTATACGAAGTATAAAACATTGAATTGCACAGTCTTCATGGGATCGACCCTTGCTTCCACTACTACATTAGTTTTAGAGGTTAAAGTATTACTTTTGGGTGCCTGGGACAGCACACACCAGTAGGTTCATGACTCACATATAGTCGATGTAATAAATTTTCAGAAATTTATTCAAGAGTCAGGGAAATCAATTCACATTCAAATGTTAACAAGTTTTGCATTCAGAATGTATCAAGCATGTCAAAAATCTTTTGTATCCATAAAATGAGTGTTTAATCCTCAAAATGATGTTCAATAACTCAAACTTAAATATCCAATTTCTTATTCAAATTGAGACAAAAGTTCAAAAAACGATTAAGCAGGAAAAAAATATGAAATTAGGGTCTCTACTCTTTATCATCGATGAATTAGATCCAAACCTATCCTCGCCAGGTAATCCATCCACCGCTATTCGAGCTTTGTTAATTACATGTGGAGATTATTAGATGGTGAGAACAATAGAAATATCTCATAAAGTGCTTGAAATCTACTATACTCATTCAAGAAAATAAATTAATTGAAATATATGGGTCTTATACCACATCTAATGAGATGGCTATCTATCTCTATATATTTAGTTCTTTCGTGAAAGATGGGATTTGTGGCAATGTGGGTAGCTGATTTATTATCACAGTATAGGTTGGCTACTTGAGTGTGTTCGATCTTCAAGTCCTTAAATAGATATCTCATCCAAGTTAATTCACAGCAAACACTATCCATTGCCCTATACTCTGCCTCAGATGATGATCTCGATACTACTTTATGTTTCTTCGATTTCCATGACACTAGAGATGACCCAATAAAAACACAATATCCCGTAACTGACTTCCTACTATCTGGACAACTTCCCCAATTTAAGTCTGAATATCCTTTAAACTGCAATTCAGATGTAGAGGGATGGAATAGTCCCTGTCCTGGAGCTCTCTTAAGGTACCTTAACACCTTATGTGTTGCATTGAGATGAGGTTTTCTTGGCTGATCCATGTACTAGCTTAACAGCTGAAGATAATAGGATATGTCTGGCCTAGTTATAGTTAGATATAATAAGCGTCCAATCAGCCTTCTGTAGATTGATGAATCAGCAAGCACTTCTCCTTCTCCTTTGGACAATTTTATGTTTTGATCAAGTGGCATTTTAGCTGGAGTTGACCCTATTGTTCCTGAATCTGCTAAGATATCCAGAGTGTACTTTCTTTGGCATATGTGTATTCTCTTTTTCGATCTAGCCACTTCAATGCCTAGAAAATATTTTAGCTTTCCCAAATCTTTGATCTTGATATCCAGAGTGTACTTTCTTTGGCAGATGTGTATTCTCTCTTTCGATCTAGCCATTTCAATGCCTAGAAAATATTTTAGCTTTCCCAAATCTTTAATCTTGAATTGAGCATCAAGTGCTGCCTTGAGATCGTTTATGGATTCTAAATAATTTCCAGCTATAATTATATCGTCTACATAGACTAAAACTGCAACAAACGAATCTTGAGTGGATCTAACAAACAAGTTGTAATCAGCTTTGGATTGGATAAAATCATGATGCAGAATAAAGTTGGACAACTTTGAATACCATTGCCTTGAGGCTTGTTTGAGTCCATACAAGCTTTTGCAAAGTCTGCAAACTTTTGATCTACAAGCACTGCCATATCCTGGAGGGAGTTCCATATATACCTCTTCAGCCTAGTCTCCATGTAAGAAGGCATTGTTTACATCTAATTGGTATAGGAACCAAGGCTGCAACAGCAAGAAGGGTTCTAACAGTGACAATTTTTGCCACTGGTGAGAAGGTTTCATGGTAGTCCAAGCCTTCTTGCTGAGTGTATCCTTTGGCCACTAGCCTGGCTTTATGTCTCTCCACACTTCCATCAGCATTGAATTTCAGTTTGTAAACCCATTTACACCCTATTGTGTTTTTGTTGAGTGGCAGATCAACCACGACCCATGTGTCATTCAACTCAAGAGCCTTAATCTCACTTTTCATGGCTTCACACCATTCAGGGAATTTGGCAGCTTTTTGGTACGTTTTTGGTTTACATCACGAGATTATGGAAGAGATAAAAGCTTTATGAGGTGTACAAAACTTTTCATATAAAATAGTAGAATTGAGAGGAAAAGGACTACCTGAGAGAGTGGAACCTTCTTCCTTGTTCAATGCCTGTAATGGGGAAAACAAATTGGCCTGCTGACATACAAAGTCCTGCAACCTTGCAGGAGTTTTTCGAAGCCTGGTAGATCTTCTAGGTAGATAGGGTATGGCTTGATTACTATCAGGTTGATTTGGCTACTGTGAGGTATGACCAATTTGAAGGTTATCAGTATGAGGGTGCTTTATAGATTCTACAGGATCAGAAGATTGTTCCAATAGATTCTCTCCTTCCTTATAAGGGTCAATTGGGACTGAAGTGATAGAATTTTAAGGGAAACACAGGTTAGCAGGATTTGGTGGAACGAGTATGTTTGTGGTTTTAACTTCTTAGTAAGGAAAAATAGTCTCATGGAATATAACATTCCTTGATATAAACACCATTTTTGTTTCCAAATCAAGTAATTTGTAACTTTTAATGCTGAATGGGTATCCTAAGAAAACACATCTTCTAGCTCTAGAGTCGAACTCGTGTCTCCCATTCACGAGTGTTGTGGAGTAAGCTAGGCATCCAAAAACTTTAAGATGAGAATATGTAGGCTTGGTCTGGAACAGCATTTCAAAAGTGCTTTTATTGCCTAGAATTCCTATGGGAGTTCTGTTAATTAAATAGATGGCAGTCAGGACATAATCACTCCAATATCTCAATGGGATTCCACTCTGAAATCTTAAGGCCCTTGCAACGTTTAGTATGTGTTGATGTTTTCTCTCAACAATAGCATTTTGTTAAGGGGTTTCAACACAAGTTCTCTGATGGATGATTCCTTTATCAAGATAGAATTGTTTCATATTAAATTATGCTCCAATATCACTTCTAATGACTTTGATTTTGTTTTGAAATTGAGTTTCTATCAGTTTATAAAAGCTTTGCGAAGCACTGGTGGTTTTTTATTTTGATTTCAACATATATACCCAGGTACATCTACTAAGATCATCAACTATGGTTAGAAAATAGCATGATCCATTATAGCCAATTTCATTGCAAGGTCCCCAGATATCACAGTGTACTAAATCGAAACAATTTTCAGATTTATGCCGACTAATAGGAAATGGAAGTCTATGTAATTTAGCTAAACGGCGTACAGGACTGGGTTTATTATGCGAAACTACCTTGGGTATAGCATCTTCAAGGGCTAGTATAAAATTAGATGGATGTCCCATTCTGTAATGCCAAATGTCAAACTTAATTTCACGATTGATAGCAGAGGCTGCAAGAGGAGAAGTGTTGGTTAGATGATTCAAAGTTTCTTGAAGGGCCATAGGTAAAAATACTGAAGTCAGGACTTGATAGAGGCCCAATTTTGCTTCACCCATTCCAGTCGTTGTCCAAGTCGAAAGGTCCTGTATAAAACAAATATTTGGAAGAAAAACAACACAGCTATTCAGTGCTTGAGCAAGTTTCTTAACAGATATAAGATTGAATGAGAACGAAGGAACACGCAACACATCTTGAAGGACTAATCTATCTGTGATATGTGCTGTTCCAACACATGTTACTGGTACAATTGTTCCATTTGGCAAACTTACTGAGCAATTAGTCATGGTTTTGATAGAAAAGAGAAAAGATGGGATGCAGATCTGTTGCCCCTGTATCCAATATCCAAGGAGTAGTAGAATTGTTGGATTTTGTGGAATTAAAAATAGTTGACCAAAGTGATATACCAGAAATTTTTGGAAGAGCATTGTTTGAATCTGAGATAACAATACTTTGAACCTGATTTACTGAAGGAGTTATGTTTTGACTAGCTGATGATTTGAGGATCGCCATCAAGTGAGAGTATTCTTCCTGAGTTAGAGACACATTGGTCATGTTGTTCTGCTGCTCCTGATTCGAGGGTAGAAAAATAGAGGCTTGGTTTGCTGCTGGTGTATATTTGCTCTTTGCTTCAAATCTGTGGCCAGGTGGATATACATGGAGCTTGAAACATTTGTTTGCAGTGTGGCCTGGCATCTTACAGTGAAAACATACAGGTTTGTTTGGATCCTTCAGGCATCTTTCAAGTGAATGACCTTCTACCTTACACAGAGTACAATAGTACCTATCTCTCCTTTGTGAAAAGGGTTCTATCTGCTATTGTCTCTGAAGTTTCCCTTAGCCATTAATGCCATTGCTTCACTGATGGAACCATCATTCGATATTTGCCTCCTTTTCTCCTCTTGTTGAATCACAGCATATACTTCATTTAGGGAGAGAAATGGTTTGTTTAGAAGGACTTGTGCCTTAATGGCTTTGTAAGAGTTATCTAACCCCATCAGAAACTTCATCACCAAATCACAATTTTGATTTTCAACTATAGTTTTCAAACCTCTACATGTGCAACTAGGGACTGATTCATAGTTTATCAATTCATCAAGCAGAGTTTTGAACTTAGAAAAGTATACACTTACAGCATCTTGATTTTGTGACAGAACTGTAATGGCTTGCTTAATTTCAACAATTCTGGGTACATTTTGTTGTGCAAAGCGTTGTTCTAACTTCTGCCATAGTTGATAGGCTGTTTCAGCATATGTGGTACTACATTTGATGTCCACAGCCATGGTGTTTTGAAGTCAGGTGATAACAATATCATTGCACCTGAGCCAGTGCTCCATCAGTGGATCATCAGGTTCCTGAGGCTCTTGGATGCTACCATCAATAAAACCCAGCTTGTTCTTAATTCTGAGAGCTCTCTTCATCGATCTTGCCCACGAGTGATAGTTTTTGCATCAAGTATACGAGTCACCAGAATGGATCCAGTCCCATCATTGCTTCCAATAAAATATGGACTACTAAAGTGTGTTGGATCCTGAATTGCTGTATTGTTGTTTTGGTTAGTGTTTTGTGGAACATTTGATGATTGATTATCTGATTCAGCCATAAGGCTCTGATACCATGTAAATTTCTAAGATAAAAGAATTGAAAATGGATGCTGATTTTCTGAAGAACCGAATTCAATTGAATTTGATTATACAAGTTACAAGTTACACTATATATACACATTGGAGATGAGAAAGAGGACAAAATCAGTTACAAAATAAGAAGGAATATTCTCCTAACAAATCCATGTGCAAGGCTAACGGATTGCAAGATCACCAAGTCTTCTAGCAATTTCTATTGTACAATCAGCAGATGATGAAGCTTGAGGGAATGATTAGGCTGCCAGCTGCTTTGCTTCTTCCACCACCTCAGCTCATGTTTCATCTTCCAATATTACCCATATTCCATTGATTATTCCTCTGAAAAGTCATTTTTATACAGTAGTAGCATTTACCCTTTTGATCAATAACATAATTATCACGAATTGAAAATAACATTACCACTTTGCACACGTAATAACCTCGCCCTAATTAAAAATTAACATTAGCCTGGGCAAAGGTTGAAGGAAACGGAACTAGATTTTAAAAACCCTCAAAATCTAGAAGTCTTATGTAAGTGGCTTGAAAAAGAAGAATACGAGAAAAATGAGAAACAAGATAAGTGCGTGTGTGTATATATATATATACACACACGCGTTGTCTTCTCTAACACTTGTCTCTCTTTTACGATGGTAATGCAAAATCGTAACGAATGATCCCTATTTATAAAACAAAGTCAATCAAAGTATAAAAAATCTGTGTACGAATAGCAAAGTCCAACAAATTACGACAAAAACCCTAATAAGAGCTCTGCACCCGAGGAGGGGGTTTCTTACCCTCCTTCCAACCCCCACGAGGACTTCACCGCGGAAGTCGATTCGCGTACCGACTTCGCACAACGGCAATAATTAGCTCCATAGTGTAATCACGGCCTTACTGATTTGATAGAAGGAAGGTTTCCTTTCTGTCAAGTGACCTTCCGCGAGTTACTAGTTGCTTACATATTGTGGTAAAGGATAGCAGGGCAATTCTCCTTTGGCAAAGAAGAAGTATGCATTTGCATGGCCACCTTGCCAATAGAGAATAGCCCTGTTACTCCTTTACCCACACATTTTCCTTTTCCTTGAAGCTGCCATGCAGGTTCCATTTCCTAGAGCACACATTTTATACTCTCCAGTTCGCATCTTCATTTCGGATATTCTGAAACTAGAAATGGCATATGCTTGGGACTATTCCTCTAGAGTTTCCCTTTACTTTTCGTTGGTCCCAAGTTCTGACTTTCACTTTGCACATTTTTTTACTTTTGTTCTATGGATAAGCTGTTTTAAGTGCAGAAAACGATATATGCTGGAAACTAGGAAGTTTAGGAAGGCTATATATCTTTTATAATGATTATTGGAATTATATATCTATCTATTCCTACTAAAATTTTGAAAATTTAAAAATGTAATATATTCATCCCCGATTACATTCCAATAAATTCAAATCTCATCATTTTAGGTGATTTAACTGTAAACTAAAGTAGCTTTTAATTTTTTCGTGTTTTGATAACTTCACAAAAGTGAAAATAATAAATGACCCCATTCAGTTTAGTCATTTTCATGCAAGGATTACAAGGGGCAAATGTACTACTAATCTAACTTCAGAAGATATGCAGAATATTGGACACATGCAAATTCGAGTCGTGGTTCTCAATCCTAATATTTTACCACTAAATGAATTACCCAAGTTTTTCATTAGCATTTATCGTCCATCAAGATGAATTCATCATCCATCTTCAGTAGATAATTACATTTCCATGGAGAAAGGCCTCAAGAGGAAGAGATAATAACTTAATAAATTGAAAAGCTGGGAGATGATTATGTTCATAGCTAGGAAATATTATGTTATTTTCTCTAACTCGGTAAAGGTCAGAGAAAACCAGGAGGAAAGGGAGTTGTGTGTGGTTTGATCATGTAATAGTGAAATATATTAGCTCATTTATAATTTTAACGTCAAATCTAAAAGAATACAAAATGCCCAAAATCATTAAGATTTGCAGATTAATTAAATAGAGAACTTTCTAACCCCTTTGGCGGATAGATAGTGTAGATGACAGGTCCAAGATTATGTAGTAAATAAATAAAATCGTGTGCGAAAATTATCTAATGAATTATTAAAAAAACAGCTGATATACGATACCACTTTACTAAGGCTAAGTGATCTCGACAAGTTGCTTGATTCAAATAATTTCCGTAAATCAAAATAACCAATTAATTACTAGATTGGATCATTGGACTGGTGAATGAACAGAAGAATATGCTGCAAATATCCTTGTTGCATGCAAAACACCAAAATATCTTCATGAGCTATAAATAGATACAAGGACTGACCACTGTTCATCAAGTGCTTTTCAAGTGTATGGATGCATTTCTGGGCAATTACTCCTTTGGCAGTAGGCTACTTGACTGCCATAAATGGATGTATCATTAAGCCTCACTGCCAAAGGAGATTTGTCCGGCAATTCACCCGTATATACAAATAATTGTGGCCATATACTTTTGCAGAATCAGGTATTATTGTATTTTTATGTTTGGGAGACTGATATACTAACTTTTGTATTAGAGTAGATACACTCTTCTTTTAAAATCGACTTCCACAGTATTTTTTGTATTTTTAATTGAATAATTTAAGGAAATCAATATTTTACGAGAGTCCTACCTAAGTTGCACTATCAACAATGAGAGTGATTCTCGAAATAGTATCTACTTTAATACCACTTTTATAGTCTTATTAGATAGAGTTGCGAGGAACGGTCTCTAGTTATAGCTCGTAGGTAGCTCTTAGGTATAGAACATGTAACAAAACAATATAATCCCTTAAACTTAAGATTAAAAGATGCATATACAAAATATATATATACCAATGTTTTAAAATGCATGCATATGCTTCATATATGTCCGTATATGCTCGGGGCATTTTTGAAACGCCCCGCATATGGGTTTGAGCATGATAATATAGTCAATCCATTTCGTTAACAGTATATGCACGCTTAAATACCAAAATGTTCATGCATTTGTGATAAAAATTGTGTCAAAATTAGTGTAGTAAAGCCCAACTCGTTTTTTAAAAAAGAAAATTGAGCCCAACAAGCTTCAAATTAGTCGAAATCATCCAAGCACATGAATTATATACAGTAATATGTAGGATTTTGACATTTAGAAAAACTAAAACAATTTTTTTCGTAGAGTTTAACACTATCTACACCAAGCCCGAGCCTCCTTTTTCTTCGGTCTTCCTCTAGTTTTACTATCAACTAATGCTAGTAATGTATAATCCTGGATTGGTGATGTTATGAGGATGAGGATGAGGTTGACAATGATATCTTACCACTACATGAGGTACTAGAAATTCTCGAGTTTAAATAAGGGAACCTAATGAACATAATTTTACATCAAATGACATGGAAGATTACTTGAGAAGAGGAGATTGAATTGGAATCCGATAAAGAGTTAGACAAGATTTATGATTTTTTTTAGATGGTGTTCATGCCTAATATCTAATTGTAGGAGTTGATTAATGAGCTGCGAGTGGACAAGAAAACGAGTCATCCTCACCAACTAGTTAATCGTATATAGTAGTTATGATTTTGAAAAATAATTTTTTTCCAAAATTTAAAGAATATGAATAAAGTTCACAGTAATTGTAGTACTTATGATTTTGAGAATTTTTTTTAATTTAAAGAATATGTATAAATTTTAAAGAATGCATTATTTTATTTAGTAGTTTAGACTGTTTAAAATAAGATTAAAAATTGAAAAAGGCATAATTACGCATATGCTTGTAATATTGCTCGATGCTCGATTCAAATGCATTATCACGCATTTTGCATTTTAGAACATTGATATATACTGTGTTAAGAAGTGAATGTATTTATTAAAATATATTTTTTTCAGTAAGACCTAATTAGGAGTTAATTAAATAAATGGTCATTTAATGTACATATAAGTTACAGCAGAGGTTGTGTCGTCCACGCTCCATCAATGCTTGAAGTTCATGCATGCCAAGTCATCACTGTCGCCGCCGAGGTTTTGACCAAACCAAAGGAAAGGGGGTTGAGGCAGATGAACTGTTAGCCGAGCAAATTATTTAAAATCTCATTTTTGCTGAGGACATCCCACCACCTGACCCAAGATGCTCATCTTCAGGAGGAGAAGCATACGTATCAGTAGGGATGGCAACGGGGCGGGGCACCCCTATCCCGACCCGTCCCGCCACTCCCCCGCTTCGCCCCGCCCCGTGCCCCGCCCCGTCTAAGACGGGGCGGGGCGGGGCGGGGCGGGGCGGTGCGGGGAACGGGGTAGGGCGGGGCGCGTTGTAGGACCGTTTCCCTGCCCCGTTTATTTTTTTTATAATTTTTTTTTTGCTATAAAAAATTTCCAGTTATACGGTTAAGGAAAAATATAACTCTACTTCCAAAAAAAATTGTTCATCAAATTTAAGAACATAAATCCATAACTCTACTTCCAAAAAATATTTGTTCATCATGTATTCTACCAGAGAATACATGGATACTTTTTTTTAAACGGTTCACGGGGCGAGTTCGGGGCGGGGCATCTCCGCCCCGCCCCGCCCCACGACCCGAGACGGGGCGGCCCTCCTTGCCCCACCCCGCCCCGCCAACCCGCTCGGGGAGGTTTTTTTCGCCCCATTCGGGGCGGGGCACCGTCGGGGCAGGGCGGGGCGGTTTTTTTTGCCATCCCTACGTATCAGTCCTAGATGTCCACCTGGACTCTAGAGTGAAGCCAAGAAAGCTCACCCCTAGGGGAAGAGAAATCTCCAAAGAAACCTCAAGTGGAAGATGGTGGGGCTCTGAAGCTAAGAAAGGGCTAGGGGTGAAAGGCCAACCAAGATCGGATACTTGTTTCAGTCGATCCGATTTGAAATTTCACTTCAACGAAGAAATCTCTGGATCCCGAAGCATCTGTTTTTCAAAAAAAAAAATCTCATTCCAAAGCAAGCAAGATATATCCTCTATTCTCAAAAGCATGTGCTGACGAATCGACTGTGAAAGGCCGATAAAAAATTTGTAGTATAGTCTAGCTAGAAAGACAACACGGTAGCTGTAATGCCCCCACTCCCACATGTTTACGAGGTCCCCACCTTTTAGTTGGAAGGCACTCGTTTCCCTTCTTAGGAAGCGGTGTGCTAAGAAATAAGAATGAATGATGTTACAACTATGTTTGGATTTTCCACCAAATCTCTGTTAGATTCGGTATATCATCGTGTACTTGACCCAAGACATAATGAGAATCACCCCATTCCAAGCCTCCAGTCCCCAATTTCCTCATATGCCCCGTTGTCCCCCAAACCTTGCATTAACTTTCCCGGGCTGGCCCCTAGTCGTCCTGCGAGAAAGAGTGTTTCGGAGCGACAAGTAGAGTTTGAGGAACGATTAATGCAAAACCCTTTAACTCGGGGTAAAGGGTTCAAACCTTTGTCCTATGCCTGCTTTCGTGACCTCAAAGAAGGACGTCGCCTGGCGAATGCGCGATGATAGTCAGGGCCATCAACAAAATTACCAAGAAAGAGTGGTTCCCCTTAGATATATTGCCTAGATCGTGTGTCTTTTCGAATATTAATTTGAGGAGTGGTAATTATCATATTAATCACATCCATTCAAAAGGTTCTCCATCCATCACTAAAATGAAATCAGTTAATCTCCTTGATGGGAATTGTCACGTGTCCGATGGAAATCAAAAGGAGAACATTAACAATGTTAAATTGTTGAATTAATTAAATGAATGCTCATTGAACTTATCTCTAAGTTACTAGTTGCTCACCAAAAAAATGATTATCCTTTGTTCACTCATCTATTCAAACTATTACTCATCCATCAAAGTAGTGAATTCCATCGACACTATAAGTAGTTGAAATTTTATTAAGCATGCAATATATACCTTAAATTATGGATGCAAATATTCTAGAGTGTGGGTGGTCATATCCTATTATATGAGTGTTCATATTGTAAGACATGGGTATTCATATCTAACATTATGTGCAGGGGCGGAGCCCAATGAGGTCCAGTGGGGGTACAGGCCTGCACTGAACTTTTGGGCCCAACCCAATGGCCCAAAATTTTTTTTAATGAATATCTAATTTTCAGCCTAAAAGTGAAGCCCAAAACCTTATCGATCCGATCCAATCCAATACTAGCAGTCCACTCCATTTCAATTCAAAATTCATGGGAATTTCATTCCATTTCATTCTAAATCTTTCACCTCCGACCACCGCCTCCTGGCATCCAACTCTCAGCCCCGGTTGCTCCTCTCTTTCTCCCAACCCATACCCATTAGTCCATTACTCACTCCTTCAACCTGAACCTGTTACTGTTCTGCTCGCCTCCGTCCCTGTTTGAGCCCTAGATGGCGAGTTCGCGAGAGTCGAGATCGAACTAATGGGCGTCGACAGCAGCAGAAGAATAAGGTGAGTTGGAGCCCTTAACCTCGAACCTAAAGCTTATGCATTGCTGTTATGCTGTATGCATTATATAAAGAAAGTGATGGGGTCATTTTTTCTTGGTGTGTGAGACTTCCACATAAACTTCTCCTTCTCGATCTTACTGAAATTTTTTAGCAACAAGTGAGCATAGATATCACAATGAGATGAACCCTATAAATCTACGCGTTTCACTTTCAGTTCAGAAATGGTAATTTTATTTTGATTTCATTCATTAGTGTTTGTGAAATTGCTTGGGGATTGTAATGTTAAGAAGTTTTTTATGCACATTCAGATTGAGATTTTTGTTTGATTATTTACTTTTTAACTTCTGAAATTAGCACTTTGCTCTTCAATTGCTCGAAACCTACTGCATCATACACATCTCTATACAATTGATTTGGCTACCACACTATTAGAATCCTTACAGTATTGCTGCCACTACAACAAAAATGAGCTTTTGCAACATTTAAACGGCAACATTCATTGAAAAAATGTTGCTAAAAGGGTCAATTGCAACGTTCGTGTGAGTGAATGTTACAAAAAGTGAGATTTTGCAACATTTTTCAAATGAACGTTGCAAAAAGTGACATTTCGCAACGTTCGCTGACTGTTGCGAAAAGTGTCACTTTTTGCAACGTTCGCAAAACGTTGCTAAAGGTGACCTTTCGCAACGTTCACTGAACGTTGCGAAGGGTCACTTTTCGCAACGTTCAATGAACGTTGCGAAAACTCGAACCTTTTGCAACGTCTTTAAACGTTGCAAAAAGTCTTAACAAGTGACCTGCTTAAAATCAAATCAGTTCAAGATAATAGCCCTAATTTTTTCTTCTTCTCTCGTCTCGGCTCCCCTGAGCCTCTCACTCTCTCTAACTCTCCTTTTCACCGTGCAATCGCCGTAAAACCGACTCCTCACTGCCGCGTCCTCCGCCGATTCTCGTCCTCACAGCCACCGCCAGGTCCGCCCTATTCAGCCCTCACATCCAAGGAGCCAAGGACCACTGCGCGTCTGCCGTCTGCGCCTGAATCAGCTCTCGTTCGCCTCTCTGCGACGCATGACTCCGCCTGGCTCACCACCACAGCCAGTCGGCCACCGCCAAACCGTCAGTCCTCACCACCGCCGCTGGCCCGCCCCATTGCACCAGCGATGTCAACCTGACTCTGCCTGCGGCCTGGCCAAAGGTAAAACCCTAACCTTATTGAATAATTTGGATCCTTATTTCTTCAATTTCTACACTCGTTGGTTGTATATTCAGTTAATTATTTTGGTTAGATTTATTTCTAAATTTGTTAATTTTTCCACATTTGTTGGTTTTTTCATTGATTAGTAAATACTGTGTGAATCTGTAGTTGGGTATATTTCGGTTGATTTAGTGAGATTTCTGACAATTTACTAATTATTCTGGTTGTTTTATTCTTATTCTTATTCCTTTTTATGTTCTTGTCTAGTTTTAAAGATAGCTAGGTACTTCTTGACTTGATGAAATGTTGTTTCTTTTGGTTTTAGATGATGATATTGTTGATTACACTTTGATTTTATCCCTGAGGTTTGTGCTCTTACTTTGAGCCATGTTCTTCCTTTAGAATGATAGTATATGTATAATTGTTGACATCAATTTCCTCATTTTGCAGGTGCAGCAGCTTATTTCATAGCTTAATGAAATCCTTGCTCATGATGTTGTTGATGAAGGTGGAATGTGGAAAAAGAAACTTAGGAACCAATCTCTTCAGCTCTTCGAATTTTTGCCTCAAGCAATTCAGGAACAACTACTACTAGAAAGAGTTCCTCATGGAAATGTTCAGGTACTTTATGTTATTTGTACTGTTGTCAGTTAATAATACTGAAGATTAATAACTGGCATCTCCGTTCTTCTAACTAGTTAATTTGCTCTCTTTGTTTAGGTTGCTAGAATAGAAACAGAAAAAATGCTTATCCTCAATTAGTGTTTTTTTTTCCTCGACATCATTCTCTTATACATGTTCTACTCAATTTTTATTTCACATAATTCTGTCGTGTGCAACACTTTAGTTTCCAACACCAATAATCATATAATTTGTTATGCCTTAGTAATTTATGCAATGGCATATGGTCCATTGCACAATAGTTGCTTGAAGGACTGGTCAAAATGACATTTTGCAAGTGGGCTAGTATTATTTGGTGAATTGAAGTTTCCTTTGTCATCCCAATGAGCTTATGAATACTAAACTTTCCCATTGTAAAATGAATTGCCTTAATTGACAAAATTTAAGGCCAAGGTGAGCCTTGCTATTCAACAAAAAGTCGGAGTACATATCATACTACAATGTCTCTTTAATAGATATTCCTTCTCTCATTTATTTGCAATATAAACGATGATACACTTGGGTTTGTCTGAAACAACTAAAGTTGCAAGGTGCCCACTTTTTGACTAACAGTTTTGATGGCTCTGGATGCAGGCAGGAGTAATGAATACCCATGATGAAGAGACCAAGAAGTTCTTTCGGTACTCATCTGTCATATGTGTTTTATCGCCACGTTATGCCAGTGGTAAACTTAGCTTTCTAAAACAACAGGTAGAGGTCATGCATTATCAGAACTATTTGTTTTTTGCCTCCGATTTTGGATTACACATGAATGTATCTTGACTTGGTCATGAAATGGTTGTTTCCAGATTGTTGGAGATTCATCAGAGAATGAGACCCGTGATTTATTGGTCTGCATGGAGTGCTAGAGAAACAGCCATAGAAGAAGATAATTTAAACATTTTATTTCATTTTGAAACTTCTTTTTATTTAGGTGATGTTGTATCACATTGTAACATTGAAGTGTATGGATTCAAAAATTTATAATGAAATTATTAATTTTTATGCAATTTCAAAATGTGTTAGCAAAGTGTTATTTTTAATTTTGTGGGTCAATTACCATATATCGTATAAAAAAAAAATCTCTACCGCAACGTTTAAAGAACGCAGCAAAAGGGTACCATATATCAAAAAAAAAAAAAAAAAATTACCGCAACGTTTAAAAAACGCTGCAAAAACCTTTTTGGCAACGTTTTTAAACGTTGCCGTATCCTGTCACTCTACGGCAACACTGAGATTTACAACATTTGCCCAAATGCTGCAAAAGGTTTTTGGCAACGTTTTTTGAACATTGCCGTATCCTGTTTTTGACGTAGTGTGCATGCCTGCCTCTGTGACTGTGAGTTATTGCTTACTATATCACTGTAATTTGTGGAAGTGTGAATTGCATAAGTTCTGGAAATATTATTGCCTGTGAATTGCTTATAGTATTGTTATGTTAATTGTGAATTGCTCTATGAATTGCTTATAGTATTGCATTGTGAAACTGTGAATTGTCCTATGAAAATGTGAATTGCTTTGCAGCCTTTGCTTTTGCTTCTAGTATTTGTGAATATGTTTCTGTGATTCTGAATAACTTTAAGTTGGTAATTGGATATCTAATGTTTAAATCCAGATATGGAATGAAGAGATTCTTTCAAAGAAAAACTAATGTAGACAATATAAATGTTGATGGGAGATGTCGAATAATGTGGAATTTGATGTCACAAAACTTCCAACTGATCTTGATTTAAGGATACCTATGTTGGATTACAATGCTAACATATTTTTATCGTCATTAAATCCATAACCAAAAACTCGACGTTCAACATCGTTAAGTTGTGCCCGCACTAAGTTACTTTCCTGGCTCCGCCCCTGATTATGTGGATAGATATTCGTACCATAATTGTTTAGGGACACATCACGCTATTTCCACTGTAATGACTTTCTCAATGTTACTTTGAAAGAAAATATGGTTTTTATTTATATTATCATCTTTTGGCTTTCCCATTTGATAATAATTTATATTTAAATAAATCTAATCGTGGAAATATAAAATGAAACAACGAAAATAAATATTCCGCGCCATGAGTACAAATACCCTAAGATATTGGTATATCTACTTTAAAAAATAGAGTTTAAGTATGTGTTAATACCTTGGTAGAACTATAAATTATTTTGAAAAGTTTGAGTTCCTTTCTTAGAATCTTTGGGAATCTATGTTTTTGCAACTTAAACAATAGAAAGATAATTTATAACTCAACATTAATCTCCCATTAATGGATGGGTAGCAGTTTGAATAGATGGATGAGCAATGCGTAATCGTTTTTATTTAGTAAGCAATTAGTAATTTAATGATAAGTTTAATGAGCATTCATTTAATTAATTCGGTAGTTTAACGTCGTCAATATGCCACGTCTGATTTTTTTTCGTACATGTGGCAATTTCGTTAAGTATGAGTAGTGGATTTCATTTCACTGATGGATGGGTAACCGTTTGAATGTATGAAAGAATAGTGAGTAACTCTTTCTTTTTCGTTGAACAATTGATAATTACTTAAGCCTAAGTTTAATAATCATTCATCTAATTAACTCAGCTAAATAGTAATTAACAAGTTTGAAATACTATAAATCAATGTGTCCAGTTCACCCATATATACAACTAATTGTGGTTATTATTAAAGGATTAGATAGAAATGTTGTAAAGAAACCGTGACTGTCTCCTCTTAAATCTTAATCATATTCAATTACCATACTCGGTTCAAAATATGCTATAAAAGATAAAGGTGGACGGCTCTCTCTTCCACAATTCTATATCTAATAAAGAAAACATAATACCCAACCTTCAATGAAGTGGAAATTACATCCCCGCGGAGTTTTTAAGTTCTCAATTCAAAAATAAGATTAAAATAATTTTTGTTCAAAAATCAGATGATAATTATCTTTTAAATATTAATATTAATATTATAAATTATATTTATCTACACACCTACCCCCAAATCCACCCCATCTAATCCCATCCCATTTTTCACCCACATCCTAATTCATTGAGTAATGCTACTTGCAGTCGCTCACTGCAGCAGTCGCCCTATGTGGCACACACATGGCATGTAGTTATTTGATACATTAATGTGGTAGTTTTTTACCACATTTAATGTATCAAATACACACTTGACATGTGTATGCCACATAGGGCGACTGCTGCAGTGAGCGACTGCAAGTAGCATTATTCTAATTTATTTCCCCACCTCTTCACTCTCCATCTTCTCTCTTTATCCCTCTCTCTCTCTCTCTACCCGCCCATCATCTCTATTCTGACGTCAACATGTTCCTCTTGCAGTGGTACCTTGCGAAGCGGCGCAACAGTGTCATTACGCGCAACGTTGCCTCACTACAGGCAGTATCATGGGCACAGTGAGGCATCGCTGCCATTGCGCGCAGTAGTGCTTGAAGCATGCAGCGGCATTGCTCCCCTTACAACGGGGCCGCGGTTGTTGGACTACTGTCTATTGTGGATTTGACGAGAGACAGTGGTAGTGATGCAGTGTTGGTGGCAACGATATGGCGTTTGGGTATTTTTTGTTGGGTGTTGTGGGTGTGGTGTGATGGAGATGGTGGTTGTGATTTTTGGTACAGGAAGTGGTGCTGCTGGCCGTGATGGTGGTGGAGGTAGGGATGACTATGGGGGGTGGTGGTGGTGGTGGTGTTGGCATTGACACTGGTGATGGTTTTGTATTTGAAAATGGTGGTTTGGTGGTGGTGGTGGTGGTGGTGGTGGTTTTGAAGTTGAAAATGGAAGCGGCGCGAGCTCTAGTAGTGAGGTGGTGCTTCTTTATATTGGTGCCATGGTGGACTAGGTTGGGTGGGATAGGTGGTGGTGCTGGGATTAAGAGTGTTTGTGACCAATTATTTAATATCGTGGCCAATAAATTGGATATTTTGTGACAAATAAATTAAGAACATGTGATCGATAACTTGTGACCAATAAATAATATGTGACATAAAAAATTGATTTGTAACTTTTAAATTTTTTGATTTGTAACCGATGAATAAATTGTAGCCTATACTTTTTTTGATTTGTGTCCCATAAAAATTTTATTTGCGACCAAATAGTATAGAATTGTGACCTTAATATATTTAATTAATAAAATACATACTTAATTAACTATTACAAATAACATTTAATTAATATCTGATTTTTGAATTTTTAAACCTTGTTTCTTAATTTTGAAATGGGTCATATTTAATCTCTTAAATATAAAATTTTTCCTTCAAAAAATATTGCTTCATGATTTGGCCAATTAATAAGAAATCAACGAGGAAGGATTATGAGCATGGAAAAAAAATATATAACTTACACTAGTTCCTAATAATTCTCTTGGTAAAGTGCAAACTAAATCTCATGTTGGTTAAGAGTTTGGCCTTAGATATTGGATACTCAAGAAAGCTGACTCCAAGTTGCAATCGCATGAAGGTGTGTACCCCAAATTAAATCGCGACGACAGGAAAAATTCTTAGTTGGCTCTCAATGGCGATTGTGTCCATGTAAGATGTTGCCCATGACACAGTGAAAGAGTTGGGCTTATAGATCGTGTGATCTTTCTTGATTTGAGGAAGAAAACAAATAAGATTAGCAGTTGAAGGATTCAGACAATATAGTACTTGTTAGAGTATGACCTAAATTCCTAATGGGATTACGGTTGGGTTGGTAAAGTTATAAAAGGAACATGAGTCTTCTTAGTTTGGAAATCCGATTGAAATAGAGATCAAAGTTCATCAAAGATTGAAAGGCTGATTGGTAAAAGGACTTTGAATAATTGAAAACTTGGTTTTAGAGTTTTGATAGATAAAAGATCATCACAATTTCGCTAGCTGGCCGCTAGCTTTCACGCTCAAGCATTGGGGGTGACAAAGGGAACATGGAGCTAGCGTCCACCTGGCTCCAACGTTTCACTCGAGGCGGAGCTGCAGCCTGCTTGTAACTTCGTACAGGAATCCTTTTTCGATTTTGACTCGTTTCTTAAGTTTTATTTCATCTAAAACACTTGTTATAAGTCCTATATATATAGGCTTTTTATAGACTCAACATAATAATTAGATCATTGTTGTATATATTAGAAATTTATGAGAATTGTTTAGATTTAAATTGAGAATATCAAATTTTGTGAAGACAATTTTAATTTCTTGGTATATGAAATTCTCTTCTTCTTAAAATTTTGTGTTCTTGTATCATCCATCATTTTTTATATTGCCCTTATTTACTAGTCCTTATTATTTGGTCCAGATCTTAACAAATTTGTATTAGAGCGATTCTGGTATCACTTTATTTCTAACAGTAATGCATTTGAAGGAGGAATTTCATATTTGTTGAGAAATACAAACTAGATCTCATTTTGTTTAAAGAAAAGGTAGAAATGGGTTATTGAGCGGACTGTGGTAGTAACTAATATGTGAAGTTTTTGAGATGGAATGCAAAATTTCAATGATTAATACTACAAATTAACCCAAAACAATAATTGGAGAGATTAATTAAAGGTAATGTTATTCAAATGTACAGTCACTTAGATGGGTGATCATTGCCATTTCTAATGAATAGCATTGTTTATAAATTATCCAAAACATTAACTGAAGTTAAGAGACTCGCATCACGCCTTTTTATAAATGTACTACATTTTAATTACATTAAAGATCGTTAAACATTTATTCATCACAATTAGCTCTCTGTTTGAGCTTTATTTTTGTAGAATAAATTTTGTAAAAAGTGAATTTTTAGAAAATGTATAGTTAAAAATTAAGAATTTTTTTTTTCATCATATTCTTATATTTAACATTTTATTAAATAGAAAATCGTGTTCTTAATCAAAGTTGTCGTATGTTAAAATGCTTTAAAATAAGAGACAAATATTTAATATTAATATTTTATTTTTTCCTATTTTGTTTATTTAGAAATATGAGGAGCAAATAAATATTATACTTCATCTTAACAGTTTTTTTGGACTGAAACGATTGTTAAGGACAACTTTTGTAAATTTAAAAATAAGAATATATAATATGAAAAAATTAGAGACATAAATATATTAAATATTTATTTTTCATATAATTAAAAGCCTTAACTAAAAGTAAGCATGCCACTTTTATTCCAAATTACCTCACGTATGAGTGTACTTTAGACTCGCACGCTCAAGCTGCCGCACACAAGAAAATTGCATCCAAAATGGAGATATGCCAGGACAATTTCCTTGGAGAAATTCTCACTATTTCATTTTTGGGGTCAAGGTATCGGTTCTCTCCCAGCAATCCCTCTTGGAATATTTTCTGATTTTTCTTTTTCCTATGATATTTAGTTTTTTTAAATAATTGTGTAAAGTGAGATGAGACTCATGAGAGGACAGACTTTCATTCTATGTTTGAGAAAAAATTCTATTCGAAAAAATATAAAATGGTTCACTTTGGAACCATGTGTCGACACCAGCTTAATTGACAGATTGAATGGATACAACCTTTTAAAATGTAATCGATGTGTGCTTAATGATGACATCCCTATTTAAAACTCTCAACTTCATTTTCTTCTTCATATAAACCCCCATCTTCCCCCACCTTTGCGTACCCATGCCGCAACCCCTATCCTTTGATGTTGCCTTGAGTCGTGCACAAAATGAAAGACGATTTTGACTGAGTCGACGATTATTTTAATTGAGGTCAATTTGATTGAATTAGCGTAGAATTTGACCAGTTTGAAAAGAAAAATATATGTTATTTATAATGAGTATATAAAGACACTTTTAAAAAAAAAAAAAAATTAGAATATATAAAACATTTCACATGAAACAAAACTTTTAAATAAGTGAACACCTTTTTTTTTCTTTACACATTTTATCGACACCTGATCCCAAAAATTCCTCAAATTATGTGCTTGCGATGAAAATAGTTGCAAATTCTCAATCTAAACACTGAATGACTTATTCTAACAGTTTAAGTCGTTCTAAAAGCTGAATTAACACGTATAATTTTCACACGAACGGATTTAGTTAGGGTCATGTGCTACAAACTCCTGTCCAGGAAAAAAAAAATAAAAATAAAAAAGAAAGAAAGAAAGAAAATATTGCATTAAATTTTTTTTTTAGAATTTTTATTTTTTTATTTTTTTTGGGTGGAATTTTTATTTCTGTCATACATCTACCCTAAATTTTTCTAACCATTTTTGCTGAGTCCCTGAATTCTCATATGAGATATATAGTTACATGAACTAATAGTTATTTCAGAAATCAATAATAGGAATTGTTGCTGATGACTATAAATAATTGAAGTCCCAATAAATTTTAGGGAATGAAATAATTAATTCATTGAATATTTTACTGACCACAAACAAGAACGAGAAAGAAGCACAAAATGTTGACAGCATGAGAATATAAAGAAAATAATAAGACACAATCCTTAGATGCTTCACTTTCAATCCCTTTTTGTGCTGATAAATTATTCCAGTGTCTCTTTGAAGAGTAAAGAGCCAGTTTCCTCACAAGATTTATGTAAAGAAAAAGTCCCTTTTTATTAACTGCAGTTGGCAGAAACTCCATGCAGATGATAAACATACAATCTTAGCTTAGAAAAAAAGTTAGATTAAAGTTAAATATTGTGAAATAGGAAACAAATATTCTTGTTCACAACTTATAGTCTATAGAGCATATACTATAAGGAATGATATCATAATAAACCGTTCGTCCGAAATAGTGGATTTTCCTGGGAACCATATAAATAGAATTTGATGGAGACTCAATTTGCATATCTGCGAGCAGAGTAACGTATATATGCATAACTGGGCAATCACTCCTCGGGCAGTTGTGTTGCAAAATATCCCCGCAAGTGTACGGGTTCATTGTACAAGTAATAATTATGATGAGTGAATTATCGTCCCACAGGGAAAAATGCTCAATTTTAGTGTATCCAATATATCTAAATTCGCAACAATAATAAAAAAATGGTTGATTTGTATTTAACTACATTTTATAACTACGAAAACAATAAAAGAAAGAAAGTGATTTTTAAATCAAATATGGATGAATGTATTGGATTTTCAATTTCACTAATTGATTCTAGAATTCAATTCTCAACTTGTAATAATTAATTCAATCGTTGCAATTGTGACGATCGATAATTCCACTATTATCTAATATTCTCTTCAAAGATATAATAAATCTATGTTGGCCATGACAGAATCTCATTCATAGTCCGCGTTTATATGACAAATATGCATTGAAATTTAGAATTATCACACATGATCGTACACTTCATAAATATTATCCCTAATATTTATTCTTAATGTGTTCTACATATCGTGAGTTTTCCAACACTACAAATAAGCAACTTATTGCCCTAATGGTGCGCACACATTAAAACAATATGAAAAAGCATGCAGATAGAATCACAACGCGAGAATTAAACTAAACATAACAAGCCTTAAATTAAAAACTAGAAATCAAAGAGTTTCATCGTCCATCCAATACAATTAAACTTAGCCTAGCATATTAATATGAAAATTACACCGAAAATAAAAGGAAGCCATCACCCAAATCATGTCAATATAAGGAAAATTTAGAAATCTTCACTTCAAGCTTTCGAAATCGGATCCAAATGGTGAATTCCTCATTTTTCAATGTAAGTTTTCTCTCATTTTTCTCTTCAAAATACAGCTCTCCCTTCAAAGTCACGAAAATTTTCCTTTTATACTTCCTCCTCAATTACCCTAGAATCTTACCAAAACAAAATAAGGAAATAAAGTTTTTTTCGATTTTTTGGCGTGAGGCGCACGCCTTAGGTATTTGGGCAGCCTCAGTCTATGCTACCTTGCTGTGAGGAACGCGCCTCACCTGCAAGCGAGGGCGCGCGCCTTGAAACTTAGTTTGGGGCCAATTGCAATTTGGCCCTTAAATTTCCACAAGCTCCCGTTTTGGCACATTTTTATCTATTTCATCCGGTCCTTGCTCTTCTTTTCATGTCCAATTGACTCCTTGCACTCTTGGCTTTCGTTTCTCGCTTCGAGTTAACTTTTGATCATTTGTATTTTAGTCCTCTTCTTCTCTTTTTGCATCGTTTACTCCCTTTTTTTGCTCATTTTCTTCAATTTCCGTGTATTCATCGATGTGAACCTAAAACATAGAATAAACAACAAATTTAGCCACAATTCAATCCAAATAATAACGAATATCCATGTTTTGACAATCTAAATAAGTGTATGAAATGCACTTATCAAGTTGCTCACTTAGTAATTTGGGCTAATTAAGCTCATTTATGCAGAACAGTAAGGCGCACTGCCAAGGGAGATTTGCCCAGCAATGCATTTGTACAAAAATTCGTTCATAATTAATTCAAGGTAATTATTCTTTTTATTAGTTCTTTTACTGTATTCTTCTTGATTATAGTTTAATGTTTAATTTTAGAATGACGAAATATTATTCGTATATAATTAATCTAAAATTTATTCAAAACAAGACTCAACGTGTTACTATTGTATTTCTGGCCGTTTGTTATGTTAACAACTAGAAAAAAGATCCTCTATCTTATATTGTGCTCACTAAAATATAAGATTGCTTAATTGCAATAAGTGAAAGGGTGGCGTTTGCAAGCACATTGATGTCCAAATAAAATTGCATTTTTTATGAAGTTTCAAAAGTGTTGAGAGAAATAACTCAAATTCTTACATGATGATTACTATTTTTATATGTAATCGTTTTTGAATTTATCCCTCTAAATAGATTTTGACTTGCAAAGACAATGTATTTATATGAGCTTGGAGTGAGGAAATTGGAGCTTGGACACGCGTCCACCTCCGCCCATGTTTAAAACCCTGTCCATAGCCACCGTTTAAGTAGCATCTCTCTAGTTTTTCTGAAATTATTTATCTCTAGAATCATTTTCAATCAAATATTTACCGGAATTCATAATTTTTCCTTAATTATCAACCACAAATTTAAGAAAAAAAGATCATTTTCAGTTGAAAAAATAGTACCTAACAAGCTAGTTAACGAATAATTTCACCAAAAAATTGTAAAACTAACTGAGAATTATTTTTTCCTATATAAACAAGCATGATCAAACGCATCAAGTTGGCTTTTCACCCGTTTTAACATTCCTAAAGATGTGTCTCGTACATTTACAATAACATCCTTCAAAATGGACTAAAATATTCTTCGTAAAAATATGACCTGCTAATTTTGGTTAGAGGATAAACTAATCCAAGTGCCGGATTTAATTTACTTTTGATAGACTATTCTTTCATATTCATTATCATCACTGTTTTGTCTGAGATATTTGGGAAGCCGGACGGTGGTGGGGCAGGATTGGAATTTAGAAAATTTCATTTACCATCCTATTTA
>JAVHZT010000188.1:0-101691 GCA_035079005.1 Fraxinus americana | reverse complement strand
ATAAGATACACTTATCAAATAACATACCTCACGTGTATGGCTCGTTTTAATGCCTATATATATGTCTTTGAGGATAGGGGGAAAAAAAAAGAACGAACAAGATTCCTCCAATTTTGAAACCCTAAAGAAATTCAGTTTTCTAGATGATCATTGGTTTGAAACCATATTTAGTTTATATGCATGCTCTGAAAGGGTTTCAAAATTACTTCTAGATGATAAAAATTGTATTCTATATTAGGGTTCCAATTTTTGCAATATTAAGGGCTTGTTTGAGCCTCGTTTTTGGCATAGAATGTATTTTGGAACAGGTGATTGGTGGAGAATGTGTGGTTAAAAATAAAGGAAAAGTTTTTGGATCGCGTGTAATATTATTTTATTGAAAAATGTGTAGTTGAAAAGAAAAGAGAAAAATGTATTTTGAAAAAAATGGGGATCAAATAAGGGCTAAAAAATCATTTATCATTTTCAATTTATAGAATAATTTATTTATCTTTATTAGAGATTATCTGTCTATGTAACAAATGATTTTTATGAAATGATAATGACAATTAAATGTACGCATATGAAATCCACTTAATGGATCTTATGATCATGTGGTGATCATCTTTAACAAAGATAAATAACACTACTCCAATTTTTGTGAATGCTCTAAAATTACTTTCGTTTACATGATTTATTCATTTGATTTGAGTACCACATATTGAAATTAAAACAAGCCCTATAATCCACATTATGATGCGTCGCATAAATAGCGATATCATAGCAAGTAAAACCATACCCTGCACAAAATGAAGTCCTTAGAAAATGGTTCGATTTCACTATTTTCATTGCATGATAGTACTAACTTTGCCTATTGAAAAGCACAAATTAGAGACTACCTTTGCTCCTTAGATGAGAGAATACAAAATGATGTTGAAATAAAGAAGGCCACAAGGATTAAACAACAAGGACAGCAACTAGAAGCCAACAGTTTGCTGACAGCTAAATAAATCCACATATTTTAGCACCGACGAAATGACATTAGAATTTATGAACCAAAGAGAACAAGACATGTTATTGCACAGAAGAACATGCATACAAATAGACACACAGACATTAATATACATGTGAAGATTTTCCTCTCTCCAACGATTACAAACACAGACTTGCACATTCGAAAAGAAACTCAAATGATAAAATATAAACCAAGAAAAGTAACAAGATTACGAACATGAGAGTTACTTGTTTCGGATAAAAAAAAGTTCATCCAAGGCAGTGTATTAATCCCTAGTCAATCTACTATATTGGAAGATATTACACCCTTGCGGCTTTACACAAATCACAGCACTCTCAACTCAACCGGGTTTCTTTAGAAACACACAGAAAGTTTTCTCCAAGAATGTGTACAGAGCACTCTCTCTCAATCTTAATTTCTCTTAAGCAGAATATGATCAATTGCCTCTAGTTATCAGATCTTAATCCTATTTATAGACACAGGACCAAAGAGCTTTATAAGCAATGTATAGTTAATTTTGTTACAACTAGAAAACAGTTAATTCTGTTACAATGACTGAGGCTGCAGTCTTTTATTCAGTTTGCAATAACAGCCTCATAGGCTCCAACTAATTGTAATTCACTTAACTGATGAGTTTAACAACCGAGTCAAGAATCTATATCTTCTTTACAAATCTCCACCTTTGATTCTTGATGAGTATTGTTTAACTGAGATCGACTAAGAAGACCCCGTATGATTGATGATCATCCACCTTTTAACTTCAGCAAGTCTAATGCCTCATGGAACTTGTTAACTGGAATTACTTTGGTGAGCAAAACAGCAGGATTAACTTCAGTGGCAATCTTGACCACTTCAACTTCCCCTTTTGAAATTATATCTCGCACAAAATGTAATCTGACGTCTATATGATTCGTTCGTTCGTTCGTGAAACATGCTATTCTTTGTCAAATGAATAGAACTTTGAGCATCAAAAAAAATTTCAACTTTCTTCTGCTTGTATCCAAGTTCATCAACCAAACCTTTAAGCCATAATCATTCCCTTACAGCTTCAGTTAGAGCAATATATTCTGCCTCAGTGGTAGAAAGAGCTACATGTTGCAAACTTGATTTCCAGCTCACAGTGTTGCCTCCAACTGTAAAAAATGTATCCTGAGAGAGACGTTCGTTTGTCCAAGTCACCAGCACAGTCTGAATCACAAAATCCCTTCACGGTGCATTTTTGATTCATCATTATTGGAGTAAGATAGTTTCAAATTAAAAGTACCTTTGAGGTATCTAATAAGCCATTTTACTGCTTGCCAATGTTCTCTAACTGGCCTGCTCATAAACCTGCTGACAAGACCAACTTCATAAGCTAAATCAGATCTCGTACTCACCATTGCATACATGATGCTTCCAACAGCAGTTGAGTAAGGAACACTTTTCATATGAGCTTCCTCAATATCTGATTCAGCATCTTTTACAGAGGTTTATTTGAAATGTGCTCCAATAGTTAGTACTTACAGCTTTAGCATGCTGTAAATTGAATGCCTGAATAATCTTCTGAGCATATCCTTGCCGAGACAATAAAAACACTCATTTGTTCCAATTTCGTGTAATTAGGGATGGCAACGGGGTGGGTTGGGGTTGAGGCGACCCCCCCACCCCACCCCGTTACCCGTTTAAGGCGGGGAGGTCAGGTCGGGCCCTTGCCCAGTTACCCTTTTTTTAAAATATATTTTTATTTAATAATTCATTTTATTGCTCCCATTCATGAGATAATAATATATTTTTTAATTTTTTATTTATTTTTAAAAGTTAAATTATTCAAATATATTTGGTAAACTAAGACTTTTATTATTTATCATATTTTTTAGATAATCTTAGTTGCCATTTTTTTATTAGAAATAATATAATTTCGTGAAATTTTCCATTTAAAATATTGAATTCTAAAAAAAATTTAAAAAAATTAAACAGGGCATGGTACCCATTACACATACCCGCCCCGTCCCCGACCCGATTACCCGATTAAGCGGGTAATCCTAGCTCCGTTCGGGATGGGGCCCTGCGGGTATCGAGTTTGTCGAGTTTTTTTGCCATCTCTACATGTAATCTCCATGCAAAGTATCCCTTTTGCGGGTCTAAGGTTTTTCATGTCGAATTCAGTTCCAAGTAATGTCTTCAACTCCTGAATTTCCAAGACATTCTTACATGCTATAAGCATGTCATCAACATAGATTAAAAGATATATGAATGATCTATCCTCCAATTTAGTAAAATACACACAACTATCATATTTACTTTTGCAGAATCGATTTTGTACCACTGCCTTGGCGACTGCTTAAGTCCGTACAGTGATCTTTGCAGTAGACAAACCTTGTTCTCTTCTTTATTGACGCCGAATCCCCCTGGTTGTGCCATCCGAATTCTTTCTTCTAAACATCTATGTAGAAAACCTGTTTTTACATCCAGTTGTTCTATCTCCAGGTTGTATATTGCCACTAAGGCCAAGATCACCCTGATAAAAGAATGTTTAACAATAGGAGAAAAAACTCGTATAATCCACACCTTCTATTTGTGAGTAGCCTTTGGCTACTAATCTTGCCTTGAACCTTCCTCGTTCAACAACAGGGATGCCAGGCTTCCTCTTGAATACCCATTTGCAACCTATCACTCTTTGACCTTTTACCTTTTGAACCAATGTCTAGGTCCGATTCTTGATTAAGGAATTCACTTCTTCTTTAATTGCTTGTTCCCACTTTGGCCAGTCAGGACTTCTTTAGGCTTTAGCATATGATCTTAATGCAGGAGGATCCGAGTCACATGATGTCGAGTTATCCGATAGCTTGTCGATGGCATTGAGGTACCATGAGTTGACAGATCAGCGCAAAAATGACTAGTAATCGAAATCTTTTCTTAATTGGGGCAATTTTTGGACACATTTTGGTTTTTTGGCCATAACTGTGGCTACGGTTATTAGAATCGCGCTTATGACCCCAATTCGGAAAGCTCTTTTTGGCGCGCACGTCGTGGTTACCCATCTTCGTTGGCGCGCATAGATCTCAAGGGCAAAATCCACTGTTTTTCCTTCCGAATCCCCAATTTCAGTTATTTTTTTCCCTTTTTTGGTAATATTTTATTTGCCTTTTTAAAAGAGATTATGAACTCTATTTGAGCCAGATTTTTGTGATATTATTTCTTTTATTACGTATTTTCTTTTGGTATGACTATTGGAATTTTGTTATTTCTGGTAAAATTTCGATAGTTACGATTTTCTAGCTATATAGCCCGGCTTGTGGGCTATTTTCAGATGGTAAATGAAATAATAAAGAATTCTCTTATTTTTCTTGGCATTTTTTCTTGTGTTCTTCCCTGTGAATTATCTGCTGAAATCAGCCTGCTGAATAATCGCTATTCTGCCCAGCGTGAGATCTGGGCTCATCGTGCTCTATCAAATCTGCAATGTTCAGAGCAAATTTAATCAACTCAGCATGTCCATATCTTGATGGAGCCCTTATCTGTCTTCTCTGCCTATCTCTTGACAAAATATATTCATCAAGGTGACCTAAATCTTGTACATTTCTTCTAGGTATAGCTTCATCATCTGAATTCTCATCTTGCATCTCATTATGTAGATTATCAGGAGGAAATAAGCTTGATTGCCTTCTTTCAGCTCCACCTATTTGATTAGTTTCCTGGTTATGTACATGTATTTGAGATTGGAGCTCAACCTGAGACTTGTTTTGAGCCTCGGTAAGTTCACTTTGCAGCTGAACTGGTTCATGTATGTTAGTCTTGTAGAAAGCATTTTCAATGAATATTACATCCCTACTAATTATGCATTTGTTTTCACTTGGTAACTGTTGAGTTTCGAACCTCTGACCTGCTTAACTGACTGTGCTTCCAACAATTGTTAAAATCGCGTTTTACTTGGAATGACACTTTTATTATTAAGAGGCTATGGCTGGATTGTTGACACTTGGCACCTCACTTACCGTTGGATGAGATTCTAGAGTCTTCGACTCTTTATCTTCGTGAAGACGCCTCATTTGCTGATTATTCGATTGGTCTTCGTTCTCTCTCATTCCTAGGGTTTTCTCTTCGTCTGTTTTTGAGAGAATCATCTCATTCTTTAGGGTTTACATTCTGATTCTTGTAAACTGTATATTCTCAGAGTTGTACTTCTGATTAGTAGGAAGTCCTGGATCTTTGAGTGATAGTTGTGTTGAGTCTTTTGTGATTCGAGCAGTAAATGAGCGTTTAGGCAAATCTTGTGTGATTTGGGGTATTTTATGCTTTGATAGAAGATTGATCTGAAGGGCTGTGAAAAGATAAGTGTCTGTAGCATTTTATCTTGTGTTCTTGAACAAATCTTGTAACTGTTGTTGCCATATTTTTGGCTTGTTAGTGCAACCGAGCAATATCGATTATTTGGATGCTCAACGGGGGATGTAAGCGTTAGATCCGGTCACCGAACCTCCGGGGCTTAGGCCAAAATATATCTTGTGTTCATTTTCATTTCTGCAACTTTTACTTTCTGTATTTTGGTTGATTCTTTGTATCTTGTTTAATACTGTGTGTGGCTTGGGCCTTTTCAGTGGTATTAGAGCCTGGAACTGAAAGGACAAGATACCTAAATCTTCGAGGAAAGGTTCGATCTATTGTAGATCAAAATTTTTGGAACTGCTAAAAGCCAGTTAAAGAATTCGAGTTTTTGCTAACTCGCTGGGTGAGATCTTTCTTTTATCTCTGTAAATTTTTTAATAAAATTTTTTAGGGTTTCTTGATCATACCCTTGATTTACCAAAATACCGTTGAAACCTCCTTGAGACTAATCTTTGTCCAGTAGCTCCTGTGAGGCTCCTGGAATCTGAGATAAATCAAGTTTGGGTGTGTCATCTCTAGAATCTTGCTGGAATGATCTGTGAATCATAGAATATGATCTCTGTTATGTTCTTTAATTGAGTTTGTTCTGTGTGTTCCTGTGATCTCTCTGATTGATACCTGATATCTTGTATTGCTACGTGTGATACTGTGATTTCCTGAGTTGCTGAAATTGTTACAAACTGTCTGAGTGTTCTCTATTATCTTGAATTTTTATCCATGCATCATACGTGTTTTCACATATGGCCACTGCTAAGTTTGATGTTCCACAATTTGGTGGTAAATGTAATTTTAATATATGGTGCCAAAAGATGAAAGCTATTTTAATGCAAATGAGAGTAGCTAGAGCACTTGATGATAGTTGGCCTGCAGACTTACTACCTGCTAAGAAAATTGAACTTGAAGAGGTTGCATGGAGTACTATTTTCTTGTACTTATCTGACAATGTAGTAAGAGAAATTGGTGAAACCAAAACTGCTTCTGAATTGTGGACTAAACTTTAATCCAAATATGTGACTAAGACTATCCCTAACAAATGTTTTCTGTTAAAACGACTCTTTTCTTTTAAAATGGATCCCTCTTTTGACTTGGATGAAATTTGAACAGGTTTACTAAACTGACCATTGACTTAGCCAACCAAAAGATCAGTTGGCTGTAGTTTTGTTAAACTCCATTAGTGACAAATATAGAGACATCAAGGTTGCTCTTGAATCTGGTAGGGCTGAGATCACTACTGATGATATCATTAGTGCTTTAAGAAATAAAGCCCCAGAGATTAAGTCTGAAAATAGGAGTCATAATGGAGAAAACTTACTTGCTAGGGGTAAAGGGTTTAGTAGACCTAATTTTCACTCTAAGTTCTCAAATGAAAACAGAACCAAATGGAATGATAAAAACAAGTCTCAGAATAAGGCAAAAGGTAAGAAATGTTTTCATTGTGGTAAGTTGGGTCATTTTATCAAAGATTGTTACAAAAAAAAGAATGAAGCAAAAGATAAAAGCTTCACTGATGGGAATGCTGCCTTAGCTTATAAAAAGATTGATTCTGAAGATGGTTTAGTCCTTATCCATAATGAGAAGAAGCTGAGTGATGAGTGGATCTTGGATTCTGGATGTTCCTTTCATATGTGCCCATATAAAAACTGTTTTCTTGATTTTGAAGCCACCTCTGGGGGCAGGTTATTATGGAAAATAATATGACTTGTAAACTGAAAGGAATAGGTACTATTAAACTGCTTCTTGAAACTGGGAAGGTTCTCTTCTTAAAAGAAACTAGATATGTACCTGAATTAGAGAGAAACCTGGTATCTCTAGGAATGTTAGATGACATGGAGTTTAACATAAAATTAGGTCAAGGACATATTGAAATTCTTAGGGGATCTGACTTAATTATAAGTACCCCTAAGAGACATGGTCTTTATTTCTTGAATGCAAAGCCTTTACTTGGTTTAACTGCTGATGCCCTATCTGATAATTTTATTTTGGACAAACTGTAGCATGAAAGACTTGGCCATATTGGCAAGAAAAGTTTGAAATCTTTACAAAATAAAGGAGTTTTTGAAAAATAAAATTTTGGTGATCTTGGTGCATGTGAATAGTGTATTATTGGAAAGTAAGTTAAGTTACCTTTCTTACCTGGAACTCATAAGTCCAAACAAATACTTGAATATCTGCATTCTGATCTATGGGGTCCTGCTTCTATGTGTACATTATCTGGTTTTAGATATTATCTCTTGATCATTGATAATTTTTCTAGAAAAATTTGGGTTTTCTTATTAAAAAACAAAAGATGAAACCTTTTGTGTTTTCAAGGATTGGAAAATACAAATAGAAAACCAAACTGATCATAAGATAAAAACTCTAAGAACAGATAATGGCTTGAAATTTTGCAATCAAGAGTTTGATAATTTCTGTAAAGAAAATGGCATTTTGAGACACAAAACAATAGTTTACACTCCACAGCAAAATGACATAGTTGAAAGAATGAATAGGACTTTATTAAATAAAGTTAGATGCATGCTCTTGAGTTCTGGCTTGCCTAAATTATTTTGGGGGGAGGCTGTAAAAACTGCTGCATATCTTGTGAATAGAACACTTTCTAGTGCTTTAAATTTTGAAGTCCCTGAAACTGTGTGGTCTAAAAATCCTGTTAACTATTCTCATTTAAAAATATTTGGTTGTGCTGCATATGCCCATCAAAATATTGGAAAGTTAGAACCTAGATCACTTAAATGTGTCTTCTTGGATTATGGAGAAAATGTTAAGGGTTGTAGACTATGGGTTAAAAATGAAAAAGGCTATAGGGTAATTGTAAGAAGAGATGTTATTTTTAATGAATCTATTATGCCATGCTTAGAAGGTAAAGAAAATATTTTGAATGATAATGATGTTCAAATTGAGGTGGAGTCTTCTGTTGCTGATAATGTTCCACCTGCACTTACTGATGATGATCCTGTTCTTGATAATAATAATCTGCCCGTTGAAATTGATAATACTTCTGAATCTGAAGAACAATTTGATTTACCTGACCTATCTCTTGACGACTATCAACTTACTAGAGATAGAGAAAGAAGGCAGATTAGACCACCTGTTAGATTTGATAATGATGAGTTTGTTTCATTATTTACTTATGAAGATAAATCTGAAAATGAACCTGATTCTTATGATGATGCTATAAACTGTAAAGATTCTGTGTATTGGAAGGCTGATATGGATGATGAGATGAATTCTCTACTTAAAAATAAAACCTGGGAATTGGTTAAAAGACTTAAAGGCTAAAAACTGATTGACTACAAGTGGATTTTCAAAATAAAAGAAGGTGAATGAGGTAATGATAGTGTAAGATATAAAGCTAGATTAGTAGCAAAAGGTTTTACACAGAAAGAAGGTGTTGACTACACTAAAATATTCTCTCTTGTTGTTAAATATACCACCATTAGATGTATACTTGCTCTTGTTGTTCAATTTAAATGGGAACTTGATCAATTAGATGTTAAAACTGCTTTTCTCTATGGTGATTTAGATGAAAAGATATATATGAGACAACCTATTGGTTTTGTTAATGGCAATCCTGAAAATGTTGTTTGCTTGTTAAAAAAATCTCTCTATGGGCTAAAACAAGCCCCCAGGCAGTGGTATAAAAGGTTTGACACTTTTGTTTTGAAACATGATTTTCAAAGAAGCAATTATGATGTCTGTCTGTACTATAAAGGTGATGGAGGTAAGAATTCTCTATAATTGGTGCTATATGTTGTGACATGTTACTTGCTAGCTGCAATAAGACTGAAATTGATGATATCAAATGTATGTTAAAATCTGAATTTGATATGAAGGATCTTGGTCAAGCTAAAAAGATCATTGGCATGCAAATCTTGAGAAATAGAAATAAGGACATGTTATTTTTGCATCAACATGATTATATTGTTAAACTTTTGAAAAGATTTAACATGTTTGAGTGTAAACCTGTAACACTACCTCTTTCTAATCATTTTAAACTGTCATTTAATTATGTCCTAAAACTGATGAAGATTATGATAGAATGTCAAAAGTTCCATATGCAAATGTTATTGGTTCAGTTATGTATCTTATGGTTTGCACCAGACCTGACCTAGCACATGTTATTAGCATACTTAGTGGGTTTATGGGTAATCCTGTGAAGAACACTCGAATGCTTTGAAATGGCTTTTAAGATACCTCAGAGGAACTTTAAATTTAGGACTTGTGTTTAAATTTGATAAAAGTGGAATTATGTTAAAGGGTTTTACAGATTCTGATTTTGCTGGGGATAGGGACAATAGGAAGTCCACTTCTGCTTATTTCTTTACCTTGTGTGATACTGCCATAAGTTGGAAATCCCAACTGCAAAAGGTTGTTGCCTTATCTTCTACTGAAGCAGAGTACATAGCTGCTTCAGATGCTGTTAAAGAAGGAATATGGCTTAGTAGACTATTAAATGAACTTGGTTTTGTTGATGAGAATGCAATTCTGTATTCTGATAATCAAAGTGCAATACACTTAAGTAAAAATCCCATGTTCCATGATAGGACTAAGCATATAGACATTAAATATCATTTCATTAGAGATGTCATATCAAAAAGAATGATGAAAATTGGTAAAATTCCTACTCAGGTTAATCCTTCTGATATGGGGACAAAGATAATACCTTTAAATAATTTTCTTAACTGTTTGAAGTTGTTATCTATTGATGCTATGTAATTTTCACAGGTACTTGGAGCAAATGAAAAATGATCTGTGATGTTGCTCCTGGCTGCACTAACCTAATTGTTGAAAGCAAGGTGGAGATTGTTGAGTTTCGAATCTCTGACCTGCTTAACTGACTGTGCTTCCAACAATTGTTAAAATCGCGTTTTACTTGGAATGACACTTTTATTATTAAGAGGCTATGGCTGGATTGTTGACACTTGGCACCTCACTTACCGTTGGATGAGATTCTAGAGTCTTCGACTCTTTATCTTCGTGAAGACGCCTCATTTGCTGATTATTCGATTGGTCTTCGTTCTCTCTCATTCCTAGGGTTTTCTCTTCGTCCGTGTTTGAGAGAATCATCTCATTCTTTAGGGTTTACATTCTGATTCTTGTAAACTGTATATTCTCAGAGTTGTACTTCTGATTAGTAGGGCTGGATCTTTGAGTGATAGTTGTGTTGAGTCTTTTGTGATTCGAGCAGTGAATGAGCGTTTAGGCAGATCTTGTGTGATTTGGGGTATTTTATGCTTTGATAGAAGATTGATCTGAAGGGTTGTGACTGTAGCCTTTTGTCTTGTGTTCTTGAACAGATTTTGTAACTGTTGTTGCCATATTTTTGGCTTGTTAGTGCAACCGAACAATATCCATTATTTGGATGCTCAACGGGGGATGTAGGCGTTAGATCCGGTCGCCGAACCTCCGGGGCTTAGGCCGAAATATATCTTGTGTTCATTTTACTTTCTGCAACTTTTACTTTCTATATTTTGGTTGATTCTTTGTATCTTGTTTAATATTGTGTGTGGCTTGGGCCTTTTCAGTAACCATATCCTATAACCTTTAATACCACTGGCCCTAGGATTTAGTTTCCCTTGACTAACATATACATATACAATGCAACCAAATACTTTCAAGTGCTCATAGTTTGGTTTAACATTTGACCATAGTTCCCCAGGTACTTTGAACTCTAAGGCAGATGAAGGTACTGTTGCAGCAGCTTGAGCCCCAAAAACTCTTGGGCAATCCTATTTCATTTAACATGCACCTAACTTTACTGATTAAAGTCTTGTTCATTCGTTCAGCTAGGCCATTTTGCTGTGGAGTATGTGCACATGTTCTATGCCTAGCTATTCCATGTTCAGTGCAATATGAATCGAACTTGTTGGGTTGTTATAGAACTCCTTATTACAAAACTCAAGTCCATTATCAGTCCTAAGCCTCTTTATCTTCTTCCCAGTTTGAGTTTCAACTAAGGTTTTCCATTCAACAAACTTACTAAATGCTTCATCCTTAGTTTTGAGCAAATACATCCAAACTTTCCTGGAATAGTCATCTATAAAAGATATAAAATATTGGCACTTAGAGAGTGAGAATGGTACCTGTGGTGAGCCACACAAATCCAAATGGACGTAATCAAGAGTAGCCTTGGTTCTATGAGTGGCAGATGCAAATTTAAGTCTCTGTAATTTTTCCAATATGCAATGTTTACAAAACTCAATATCAGTGAGCTTTTTCAGGTCCAATATTCCCTGCTTGCCCAACTATAGTAACCCTTTGACACTCATGTGTCCAACCCTTCTATGCCACAACACAGTCTGGTCTTCTTTGTTTTCAGAAATTGCAGATTCACCAGTAACTGCAGTCCCTTGCAAAACATAGAGACCTTGTTGTAGCAGTCCCTTCATGACCACCATAGATCCTTTCATAATCTTTAGAACTCCACATCAAGTCTTGTATACACAACCAGACTTATCCAGTGCTCCCATTGAGACAAGGTTTCTTTTTAGACCTGGTATGTGTCTTACTCCACTTAGGATCCTTGTCGTGTTATCCCTCATTTTTATTTTAATAGAACCAATATCAACTATATCACATGTACTGTTATTCCCCATCAGAACCTTACTTTTATGCTCTTGCCTTCTTCAGTATCTCAGACTTGTTCTGACATTTTTGATTCTCCCTTCAAAGCTTCATCGACTCCAAGATTACCAAGATGCGCCATCATCTTTTCTCTCCACAGGTTGAAGTCATTCTTTCCATCAAACATTTCACTTCAAACTTGGATGTAGACATCGTGAGATTAATGTTCTGGCCAGGAAAATTCTTTCACGATTGGCGTACGAACAGCTATCAAAAATGTTGAAACAGAATGTTGTTGATTTTTATTATCCCGCAAGTGTACGGATCGTAACAAGTAATATAGTGGACCAATAAGTCTAGATATTGTTCCCACGAGAATTGCTATCTAGCAATTGGTTAAATTATTGTTAAATTTTAATTTGATCGAAAACTAATAATAAAGTTTGTGATTGGAGTCTAATTATTCTAACTAAACAAAATTATCTACCTACACAATTTATCGAAGTTGGGTTTTAAAAGTATGAATGTGGATGCTAATACTTACAATAAACTATGGATCCTCTTTAATTTGCCAAACAAGATTCATTACTATTGTGGTGTTCGGTCGAATTCTTCTAAAGTATTCAATTTACCCTTCTCGAGTTCTCATCGAGTCTATTTAACTAATCCAATTCAATATCTCTATGTGAATCAATCTTAGTTAAACGAATCATTAGTTCTAAGAATTCATCTAATGACAACAATAATTAGTATATGTATCTCTACACGTTATACTAAATTATCGGATTTTACTATGTGGTCTAAATCTAAAACTCACATCTCGATTCGTAATAGATTCACAAAATCATTGAATAATTGGCCAAAGAATTCAAAGCATTAAATTCATAAATAAAATAAACACATATGCATTTAAAGAATTAGAACCTTGAATAAAAGCAATAAATGGTCACACATAGATTACATTGTTCATCCTAACTATGAATTTAGCTACTCATAATAGTGAAAGAAAAACAAAAAGTATAGACTTCATAACCCAGTTTTGAAATCTTGATCATGGAAAGAATTGGATGTTGTACCAAGAATCTTCTTCAATCTCAAAAGTCTTCGAACCCTAACTTTTGCTCTTTGATCTTGATGATTATGTGCTTTTCTCTCTCCCCCAAATTGTGTAAAGCTATCCTTAAAAGTGTCAAAAACTTGTATTTATACTCTTCCCCACATTTGTGTCTGATGTAGGGTTTTTATGGACTTCAGAAATGGGTCAAAAGTGCGCCCCAGATACACCCAGGTGACGCCTTTGCCCCATGGGAGTGTTGCCGCTGCTCCGCGAAGACAGAATGGTGGTGCCACCTTTCGGGAAAATTTCGCCTAAATTTCTATTTTTGTAAAATAGGAGGGGCACTGCACCTCCTTTAATATTTTTATCATAACTTTTTTTCTCGATATCCGATTTAGGCGATTTAAATTGGGTTGTAAAGATAACTCAAAGGGATACAACTTTACCCAGAAATAGATATTTTCCAATTCGAATGTTTAGGAGTCCAAAAATGGGTCTCAATCTCCGGCTGAAAATCTAAAATATGCTTGTGCGATTGAAAATTGATTTGTGAAAATATTTTGGTCATATTTAACACCTTTTGACTTCTAATTACATCCCATTGACCCATAGCATTCTCAAATCTTCATCGTGAGCTTCGTCATAACTTTTGAGTCTTTACACTTTAGTCCCCAAACTTTGTATATTGCCCATTTTTCTTGCCAATTTTTATTTTTTTCTTCTTTCAAATTCACTTGCTTTCATTGAGTTTCATCTAATAAACGAAATATACAATAAATTAGACTATAATTGTTCAAAATAATTATTAAATATCTATATTTTTAAGTCCAAATAAATGTATAAAATACACTTATCAAACACTCACAAACTTAAACAGTTGTTTGTCCTCAAACAACTTAACTTAACAAACAAACAAACGTGCAAATGGTCTTGGTTAGATAACCTGCCATTTTGTCTCAAGATTGAAATCATTGTATTAAATCTATAAACAGCTTCAAGGTCACATTACCAAAATCAATATCTATTTTTCCGATGCAAAACTAACGTATGTGTGTGAAGAATTAAGTAAAATACTATAAATTTATGAGTTGTTTCGATTCCCGACCCTCGATGGTCAAATTTTTACTTTCATCACTTGTAAGATTCACACACTCTCAAACTTATTCTTTTTAACTCTTTTTCAATGTGTGATCTAATGTTGAATCTTTATACCAACACCTCACCCTCTTTAGTTTAGATGGATCTCATTAATTGCAAGTCGATACTTCAACAAATATGGATTCTCCAAATTTTGATTACTTCAATCTCCAAGGCTCAACTAGGCTAATAATCACTCGTCAAAGATCTAACTTTTCCAAAGAAGTGTTTGAGATTTAATCAAAGCATGTAGTATGTAAATATATAATTTTTTTTAATCTTATGTGTAGATTTCTCTCCATTAAGCTTTCTAAATGACCCTTGTAGCGAGTTTAGACAGATGAATCCCAAGTCAGATGAACATAGGGCATCAGGTTTGTAGATACCCCTGCAGGTTTAATCACTTGAGTCATAAAGGCTATGAAGAGATATTTCTCAATGAGATAGCTTTTTTTTTTCTCTCTTTCCTTTTTTTGCCATGATTAGTGCAGTGTCCCTCATTAAATACTCATTCTCAAAAATTGACCCTTAATTTAAGATTTTAACCTAATTTTCATCATATTGGCATTAGACAATTCACACAAAAATTTACACACATGGAATCTCCATTCATATCCATATCTTATTACAACAATAAAATCTTATATATTGTAGTAATTTTTGGGTTTAGCATATTCTACTATTTCAACCTATTAAACATATCAATCAACCCATTATTTTGTAATGCTAAACTTAAAAGTTTTACATGGACAAAAATCAATTATTCTAAGTATGAAATATATCCACAGTTCATAAATCAATACATAATTCCAAATATATTTGCCGATAAGGCTACCTAACCCACACAATAAAAGAGAAAATCTTTTTTTTTTAATTTTAATTTTTCATAAATAATAAAGAAATAGAAACACACAATCACTTAAGAATAATAAAACTAAAAACTCAATGTCCAAAAACTTGTTGTCGATTTTTATTATCCCGCAAGTGTATGGATCGCAACAAGTAATATAGTGGACCAATGAGACCGAATATTGTTCCCACGAGGACTACTATCTAATAATTTGTTAAATTATTGCTAACTTTAATTTGATCGAAAACTAATAATAAAGTTTGTGATTGATGTCTAATTATTCTAACTAAACAAAATTATCTACGTACACAATTTATTGAAGTTGGGTTTTAAAAGTATAAATGTGGATACTAGGACTTAAAATTTTACCTATGGATCCCCTTTAATTCGTCAATCATGATTCATTACTATTGTAGTGTTCCGTCGAATTCATCTAAAGTATTCAATTTATATACCCCTCTCGAGTTCTCATTGAGTCCATTTAGCAAATCAAATTCCATATCTATATATGAATCAATCTTAATTAAACGAAATATTAGTTCTAAGGATTCATTTAATGACCACAATAATTAGTATAGGTATCTTTCCACGTTATACTAAATTATCGAATTGTATTATGTGATCTAAATCTAAAACTCACATCTCAATTCGTAATAGATTCACAAAATCATTGAATAATTGGCCAAAGAATTCAAAGAATTAAATTCATAAATAAAATAAACACATATGCATTTAAAGAATTAGAATCTGGAATAAAAGAAATAAAGCGTCATACATAGATTACATTGTTCGCCCTAACTATGAATTTAGCTACTCATAATAATGGAAGAAAAATTTAAATTTAATTTTTAAATTTTTTTTATGTATAATAAAGAAATAGAAACACACAATCACATAAGAATAATAAAACTAAAAACTTAATATTTTGTTTCCACCTCTAAACTTAAAGTAGACATTGTCATTGTCCTTAATGTTTTAAAATCTAGTATAACACATATAGGGATGGGGAAGAAAGGAAGAAGGTACTCCCCAGATTTTTTGCCTGATATTTGAGGTGGCTTGTTGGATCAGTTCATTCCTTTCTTTTCTAAGCTACCTCTTTCTTGATATCCGTATACCTTTGAAAAATGAAAGAAGACAAATATAAGAGTTAAGAGATACTTTTAAAGTAATAATGTGGCGTATATGATAACCAGAATTTTTGCGTCCCTGGAGCTTTGAAAAATGTACTACATATCTTTCGTACAATTTTTGACTCAAATATATGATTTTCTTTTAATAAGCTTAATATCGATATGATGATCCTCTAATTGAAACAGAAACATGCCTAAAACTAATGCACCTTAATAGACTATATGCAATGCAAATACACAAGGCATAATAAATAAAATAGTAAGAAATTGGGTTGCCTCCCAATAAGCACTTAATTAAAGTCTTTAGCTAGACTTTTGCACAAGTGCTTCATGGTACTTTGAATATGGTTTTGGAGGTCATGCTTAGCTTGCTTAATTTGACTTTGTTCTATATTTCACATGTCCTCCAAAATCGTATGTTGCCATTTTGAATACGGTATGACTTTCCTAAATTGCCCAATTCGTACTCAATAAAGAATACTTCAATTTTCTCATCAAATTTAATCACAAAATCAATGAAATTGGAGGTTTGTATGCTAATCCCATCTTCTTTGAATGTAATTCATTTGGCTCCGTCATGATTATCTATTCATTTCAACACGTTCTTCTTCTTTGGTTGGTTCTTCGGGTTGAATAATGAAGAGATTCACCATTGGCATGTAATTTGACTTATATCAAAATACTTAATCTTCAATCACTTTATATTTTTGCATGATGATGTCTCCCGTAACTATTTCATCGTTATCATCTTGTTCATATGGATCATCAAATATAGCTTTTCTTACTTCCTTTGGAGTCGCCAATAACAACCAAGTTTTTGTAAGATGCAATGCCCCACAATATTCACAAGTTGGTTTAATCTCCTCATAAACTATAGATTTAATATTTAGTCCTTTAGGAAAGCCATCCTTATCAAATACAATATGTTAATCGTATCCCACCTTTTAAGTTCTTGTCTAAAGATAAATTCTCTAAAGAGCATTTCACCTTCATTTAAGTAGGGATCAATCATTGTGAAATTTTGATCTCTTGCTTCTTTTAATTCCCTGTCAATGGAGTAAAGAAAAAACAAGTAGATCAATTGAAAAAAAAAAGCAATAAATAATTAAAACCAATATTAAATAAAAATAGTCCTGGCAGCGGCGCTAAAAACTTGTTGTCGATTTTTATTATCCCGCAAGTGTACAGATCGTAACAAGTAATATAGTGGACCAATGTGTCCGAATATTCTTCCCACGAAGACTACTATATAATAATTTGTTTAATTTGATCGAAAACTAATAATAAAATTTGTGATTGGTGTCTAATTATTCTAACTAAACTAAATTATCTACCCACACAATTTATCGAAGTTAGGTTTTAAAAATATGAATGTAGATGCTAGGACTTACAATTTTACCGATGGATCCCCTCTAATTCGCCAATCAAGATTTATTACTATTGTACCGTTGAGTTGAATTCTTCCAAAGTATTCAATTTACCTCTCTCAAATTCTCATTGAGTTTATTTAACTAATCCAATTCCATATCTCTATGTGAATCAATCTTAGTTAAACGAAATATTAGTTTTAAAAATTCATCTAATGACCGCAATAATTAGTATATGTATCTCTACATGTTATACTAAATTATCGGATTGTACTATGTTGTCTAAATCTAAAACTCACATCTCAATTCGTAATAGATTCACAAAATCATTGAATAATTGGCCAAAGAATTCAAAGCATTAAATTCATAAATGAATCAACACATATTCATTTAAAGAATTAAAATCTTGAATAAAATAAATAAATGGTCACACATATATTACCTTATTTTCTCTATGTATGAATTTAGCTGCTCATAATAATGAAAGAAAAACAAAAAGTATAGAGTTCATAACCCGGTTTTGAAATCTTAATAATAGAAAGAATTTGATCTTGCACCAAGAATCTTCTTCAACCTCAAAAGTCTTCAAACCCTAGCTTTTGCTCTTTAATCTTGATGATTATGTACTTTTCTCTCTCCTCAAATTGTGTGGAACTTTTCTCAAAAGTGTCAAAAACTCGTATTTACACTCTTCTCCATGTTTTTGTCCAATGTAGGGTTTTTAAGGGCTTCAAAATGGGTGAAAAATGCGCCATGGGAGTGGCGCCGCGGCGCCGCGGAGACAGAATGGTGGCGTCACCTTTCGGGAAAATTTTAGCGCTACACTTTCTTTAGTATTTTTATCATTAACTTTCTTTCTCGATATCCGATTTAGACGATTCAAATTGGGTTGTAAAGATAACTCAAGGGACTACAACTTTATTAGCAGTAGATGTTTTCCAATTCGAATGTTCGCTAGGCAAAAAATGGGTCTCAATATCCGGCTGAAAATCTAAAACATCCTTGTGCGGTTGAAAATTGATTTGTGAAAATATTTTGATAATATTTCACTCATTTTGACGTCTAATTGTATCCAATCGACCTCTAGCATTCTCAAATCTTCATCGTGAGGTTTTGCACAACTTTAAGTATTTATACTTTAGTCCCCAAACTTTGGATGTTGCCCATTTTTTCGCCAATTTTAAAATTTTTTTAATTTCAAATCGATTTCCTTTCATCGAGTTTCACCAAATAAACGAAATATACAATAAATTAGGCTATAATTGTTAAAAAGAACTATTGAATGTTTACATTTTAAAGTCCAAATAAGTGTATAAAATATAATTATCACATAACCTTCAAATATTTGCATATCTTTTACCTAGATCACAACCCGTGCACTCTAATACCAGTTTGCGAAGATTTTCCTCTCTCCAACGATTACAAACACAGACTTGCACACTCGAAAAGAAACGCATAAATGATAAAATATAAGAAAAGTAACACGATTATGAACATGAGAGTCACTTGTTTGGGATAAAAAAAGTTCATCCAAGGCAGGGTATTAATCCCTAGTGAATCTAATATATTGGAAGATATTACACCCTTGTGGCTTTACACAAATCATTAGCACTCTCCGCTCAACCGGGTTTCTTTAGAAATGCACAGAAAGTTTTCTCCAAGATTGTGTACAGAGCACTCTCTCTCAATCTTACTTTCTCTTAAACAGAATATGATCAATTGCCTCTAGTTATCAGATCTTAATCCTATTTATAGACACAGGACCGAAGAGCTTTATAAGTAGGGATGGCAACGGGGCGGGTTCGGGGCGGGGCACCCCCGCCCCGCCCCGCCCCGCCACTCCATCACCCCACCCCGCCCCGTGCACCGCCCCGCCTTAAACGGGGCGGGGCGGGGCGGGGCGGGGTGCGGGGCGGGGCGGGGCGGGGGCTTGCCCCGTTAAACCGCCCCGTTTAATTTTTTTTTTATTTTTTTATTTTTTTTCCTTAAAAAATCCACATATATATTTATTTATTTTTTTTAAATCTTTCACGGGCCGGGTTCGGGGCGGGGCATCCCCACCCCGCCCCGTGCCCCGCCCCGCGACGGGGCACCCCATATCGCCCCGCCCCGCCCCGCCAACCCCGTCGGGGCGGTTTTTTTCGCCCCATTCGGGGCGGGGCACCGTCGGGGCGGGGCGGGGCGGTTTTTTTTGCCATCCCTATTTATAAGCAATGTATAGTTAATTCTGTTACAACTAGAAAACAGTTAATTATGTTACAATGACTGAGGCTGCAGTCTTTTATTCAGTTTGCAATAACAGCCTCATAGGCTCCAACTAGTTGTAACTCACTTAACTGATGAGTTTAACAACCGAGTCAAGAGTCTATATCTTCTTTACAATACATACATTTAAAATAATTGTGATCCCTGCAATCTTTCAAAATACTTCCCCTTTCTTTTTCTGACTTTTAAATGCATTTGAGGAGTTTCATTTGTGGCAATAGTTTTCCTAAATTATACAGGAAAGCTGTGAAATAATATAAGTAGAGTTCTAAATATATATTAGTTAAACCAAGTTTATTTATATAGTGAGAACATCCTTTGTCTAAGTGACATTAATTTCTGCTACCAGTCAATCAAACTTTACCCATTGTACAAGATAACCAAATTTCAAATTTGAAGTTATTCCTACATCAGGAGAGAAATTTAAATTGAGTTTATATAACCTACTGCACACTAGAGAATTTGAACTTAAGTAAATCTACTATGCAAGAGTATTCAAATTGTGATTTGGACCAAATGAATGCCTGGTGTAACTGCACATATAATTACATCTAAGCATCTTGCCATTATTCATTTCATTTGAATAAGTCACTTTCCAATTTTTCGAGAGCTTAAATATTGCATCATTGGATTTGAAATTTGAATATACTATTTTAGTTTATAGACCTTATAAAGATGAATTTAATATCTTAGGCTAAATCTGCCTACTATCAAAGTATGAAATGGATATGATATTGATGTTTAAGATATAAAAAATCCAAAGAGATTCAAAAATTGGAGATGACTGTAAATTTTCGGTGCAAACCATATTACTGTTTCAATGATCGCCAACATTTTGGCAAGAAAAAATCAATTACACAGCTTGGATCAAGGAAGCCAAACTGCAAAACCACAAACTAATGAATTTTATGTAGACAGATGATTACTAAGATTTTTGTTCACTCACAGCGATTTGGTCAAGTCATTGCACATTGAGGCTCATCCTAGTATCATTAGTTTGTTACGTCTCAAAATATTTAATGTCATTAAGAACATGCGACCAAAAATTTTAGATTACGATGCAATCAAAAACGTTCAAGTAAAAAATAATCCAATTTTCATGTTGCAGAAGATGTCTGAAGTACGTAATCACAAATTCTGAACACTTCGGAGTTCCAGCTATTTTGTCAGATTACTATGAAGAAGACAGCATCCCAACAAAATTTGATGAAAGGAGGTTTTGGTTACATATATAGATTGACATAGGGCTATAAATATTTGATTTTAGATGACACTAAATTTCCAGAATAACAAAAAAATGAAATATTTTTTAGAATGCAAAAACTACAGGAGCCAAAGTTAATAGTTATCAGAAATTTCACATTGGGATACTATAACTTAACCTGAGAGTGACCATGACAACGTTAACCATAGGCATCACAGCCATAAATGCAATATAAAATGCGACATTTCTAATATTATTATCTTAAAACCAAGACAAATTTAACAACTAAATAATACACCCAAAGTCAAATCAAAAGCAAATATTATTTTTGTTGCCCAAACATTGAATGTAATATTCACATATGGGAAACAATTTTGTTTTTTGTTTTTTACTAAATACCAAGAGTACTTTAGATATCCACATTGTTAATATCCCTAAATTGGACCACGGGATTGAACAATAGGAAAGAAAACAAGTTTCGTTTCTTACGGCAATGGACAATTGTGAAGCAACCAAATGGTTTTTGTTGGTTTGCTTCATGATTCAAACTTCATTATTTTCAGGGAACAATTTAAAGCATTAATTTTGAATTACTCTGGGGACACATATAATGGACATATAATGATAATCATTTTCAAGACACTATAGAATAAGCCGTGCCTTTATTGTTTGTATGTGTTTAATGTAGCAATAAACATCACTTGGATGGAAACCAACCAAATTCTGGCATCATCACATTTACGTGTCTCACAGGTTAACCTATTGAAGGATTATCCTGACATTGTATAAGGAGCTTTTGGGGATTGACTTGCATCATATCACTGGAAAGTGATAAGTTGGCTTCCATTTATATTAACATATCTACCTGAAGCAAAGGAATCAATTCTCCCTGGAAATCATAAATTAACCATATTACTCCATCATATCTAAATTTAATTATGGAACCAAACCGATTTGATTCGGTTCAGTCCCGTACTATAATTAAACTTTTTAACATTTAAAACAACACGACATTAATCCAATCGATGATATAAATAAACATAGTCCAATTTAAAAATATACAAATTATAAGTTGTCTAATGAGATTTATTCACCAATGTATACAAATTACGAAAAAGTAAATAATAACACTAAAATATCAATAATTCCGTCACATTGATTCCTTTGCTTCAGGCCTTCAAATATACATAGAAAATAAAATACATATTAATAATTATAGAAATAAGATATTTTTAAATATTTCTACTACTCATCAACCAATTAAATTAATGGGTAATTAGTTCACAACGTTCATATCTTGTGCAAAACGTCTCTACCTTTCATTTTTTTGACATTTTCACCCTTAATTACACATATGAATGTGCAAAACATCCTTTCAGTCCATTTCCATCCAGTGAAAGGTATTCACGTCTTAGTACTTTCTTCTTCTTTCTTTCCCGTTTGATCTCATTTCCTCCTCAGTCGATTCCTCTAAAAAATAACCATTTGCAGAATGAGGAAAGGAAGGATCAAATGCCACACCTTAGTTCGATTATCCTCAAGACCATTTTGATTAGATCAATATTTTTACTTATTCCATTCTTCTTGTTTCTAGGCTCATGATCTTTATCATACTTGGAATTTTTTATTTATATTTTTTTTGCCATTGCTCTCGCTTCTTTGTTTCAGTTTTCACATACTACATCATAGTTTGATTTAATGGTTTATTTATACTAGGAATGCTAATTAACTAATAATGATGTCATTGATGGTTGGGACATAATATTTTTATCTAAATATTTGATCTTTATGTACCCTTTTTTGTTTTATTTTGTGGGTTCTGACTTTTTTGGGGATAATTTGATTTTCTTCAGCTATCGAGAAACTAAAGGAGGAATTTCATATATAAAGGGTAAAGAAGTGAGGCCAGTGATGGAACAATTCATACCTTTAAAGAGTGATTCTGATGAAAATGGAAAGGAAAAAAAGATGAAGAGAATTCAGTGGTAAAAAATTGGATGAGTTTGCTCAGCTGGGGAGCACCCAGTGCTATATTAAAATATTTTTTCTTGCAAAAATCAAGACTCTAGTCTGTAACGTTCTTAGGAACTTTTTTTATTTTGAATTTTTTTAATTGATTATTTATGTTCGAAATCAAATTTTTTGATTATAGAAGTATCAAGAAGAAGGCATCCGAAGTGAGTATCAACAACAAATGTATAATTTTGGAAGCAGGGAGAGGGGCATTTGTGCCATTCAAGAAATCATCTCGTGGAGATGTGAGTGAAATGGGATCATGTTTGAGTTTAAAAGCGAAATGTAGTAGTGGTAGGGTACTGCAGAGGGCACCATTAAAACAAAGGTGCCATTGGTCCTCGGAACTAAACCAGAGATTTATCCATGCACTCCATCAACTTGGAGGAAAACAAGGCGAGGGTCATAATTTCTAAAAGAAATTATATGACTTTCCGGGTGTGGCATTTGTTCCTTCTTTTCTTCATTATGCAGATGGTAATTTTTCAGAGGAAAAAAAAATAGAGGAGAAAATGGGTTCCAATGGGAAAGAAGAAAAAAGTGTTCTAGGATGAAAATACCCTTCACTTATCATAGAAGTTGGATGAAAACGGATGGAAAGGATGTTTCAATCAATCGTAAGTTTAATTAAGGATAAAAAAATCCAAAAATTAAAAGTAACGTTTTGCACACTACTAGTGAAAGGTGGGGACGTTATGTGCTAATTACTCTAAATTATTCATCCATTGAATGACTTGCCACACTAAAACATTCTACAATAAATAACTAAAATGCACAATTAATAAATAAGATTCCAATTAATAAGATTTAATATGGGAAATGTAGGATCTCATAGTGTGGTCCATGTGGATCTAGAGGAGCAAAGATGAGTTTGAGGCTTGTGAGAAGGGAGCGGCCGAAAACGAGGGCAATAGCTAAAACTAAATGATAGAATCAGTGAGTGTTAGGTGAATTATTAAGTAAAGTTGGGCTTGGACTGAAAATTGTAGGAAAAAATATTTTGGTCTCAAGTTGGGTTGGCCCTGAGAGTTGGATCCTAGCGCACTTATAGTTAATCACTTAATTCGTTAATTGACAATTTCATTTAGAAAAAAATTAACATAATTTAGCTTATTCAATATAAAAAATTAGGGATATTCGGTTCTTGATCTAGAACCGAGAATAGAATGAAATCAGTCAGTTCTCGATTCTAATGCCCATTCGGGTATTTAACCTTAGAAGAATCGAATTGAACCGCTCGATCTGGATCAGGTACGTTCGGTTTAGGAGTTTTGTCCGACCCTAAATTTGAATAATGCAAAATGAGATCATAGTGGAATCGAACTATGAGAGGGAAAAAAGAGCCATTTCTTCCAGCAACTTTTATTCTTTAATATATGTACTCTCAATAACATTTTTCATCTTGAACAATGAATGCACAACTCATGCACGATGTAATAAACCGCGGATGGGCTTTTTATTTTTGTCTCTTTTCTAACTTTTTTGCAATTCAAAGAAAATCAGACCCGAATCAAAGACTGGAATGATCTAGCCCATAAAGTCTCTATATACATTTACCTGTTATCTCCACATTTAGGCAGATTGATTTGGTTTTGATTTTTCTTGTAGTCCTCCCAATTACTCCTCATCTTTAATTATCCTCCAGCACCAACACAAAAGCCAGCAATTCCATTATATCCACAGAATAACACTCTGAATCAGAGTGAATATTCTTGAGAATTTCCTCCATGTTCATAGACTAGAACGCCCGACTGTGATGAGATTGGAGATTGGTAAAATAATGTAATAGGGTACTAGGAAGATCATGATTTGGCTATGATGTAGAAATCATTATCACATTTGATGATGACAACTATGTATATACAACTATCCACAGATTTTCTAGGACTCTGACTGTATTTTCTCGATTTTACAAATTGAAATATTTTTGTTCAGATAGTAAAATTGAGAGCACATGAGTCTTGGAAAAATAATTTGAATTTATGGTAGAAATTTGTGGATATAAATATAATGTATACATAGAGAGAGTGAGAGAGAGAGAAGGGCATAGTTGTCATATTAATAAAGTGGTGTTGGAGTTGTGGAGGGTAGAAGGCGAGATCAATTGGCCTTTATAGTTGCACTGTCTCTGAGAATAACCTGGCCAAACCCATTTAAATAGTCATGCAACAATTGTAAAAAGGATAAAATTTAGAAATTTTGAACACCTTAAGAACAAATGTCAACATATAAAATGTGGATCCTACGCATCTAGTGGATAAAAGAGCGTGTTCATTGTATGTGTACTAATGATGGAAAGTGACCAATCTTTTTTAAATAGTCATGTAACACTCATAAAAATGCATCTCATTTGAATTTTGATTACCCATCGAAACAAAAGTTACGTGGGTCCCATACTTTGGTGTACAACAAATGGGTGTTTATTAATATTACACCGTCAATGATGAAAACCAACCAAATTCTTTTTAAGTCATATTGCACAACATCAAAACATGAGTTGTTTGATATTTTTGAATACCTGACTAAACAAAAGTTAATTTAAAAGAACATGGATCCCATGCAATGGGTAAACGATAAATGCCTGTTCATTATAGTTGTACATTCGAAGTCACAAAAGACAAAACACTTTTCTAGTAGTCATGTAACGACCCGAGTCCCACTTAACGGGGTATCCCGGCCGTTAGATCGACGACGTACTGTCCCCACTGTACCAACATGAGTCTTTTTAGCATGCTTTGTCCTCACTTGTACGCTCCCTAAGAAAACATTCCAGGGGGTCACCCATCATAGAATTGCTCCAAGCCAAGCACGCTTAACTGTAGAGTTTCTAACGATGGACTTTCGAAAAAGAAGGTGCACCTTGTTGGTATGAGTAGTACATATCAAATCTTTTAAGCTTTCCTGGTCTGGGTAGGGGATTCGTTGCCAGGCGTTGGGATTCTAGAGGTGGCTCCTACGGGTTCAAGAGCTGGCTCCCGCCCTTGACGTAGCACTTTGTCCCGCATAGCACTTAGTTCCCGATTTTCGGCTCGCAACCGAGCTCTGATACCAAACTGTAACGCCCCAAAATTTCAAACATCTTGAGGTGTTACCAACAATAATTTTTATGTACTTAAAATGCGGAACTATAAAATTCGTTCTTTTTCTAAATAAACAAAACATTCATAATTTAAATTCGAATCATAAATCATGTTTTTAAAAACAATTTAAACATTCTCAACTACTGTTATTGGACAAAAAAAACTAATAAATTTTAAGATAAAAAGCAGTAAAACTTAATATTGTTCTCGTAGGTGGAAATCCATTGGCAGTCCGCTGCACCATCCCGTCACAGGTCCAATCGACCCGAACTAACCTGTAAGAATTGTAAGAGTGAGTATTTTGAAAACACCCAATAAGATACGTGCAGTTTCCATACACAATTATATGCAATAAAATAATACTTCATACCACTCTTCTCTTATGGAGTATCTCGGTGACCAAGCGAAACACCCATCTTAGGTCATCTTAAATCCCCGTAGGATTTTCTATTATCTTTCTAAAGAACCCGAAGGCCTATTGGCAATTCATGCATAAATTACTGAACATAAAAACATAAGGAAATAAACAACTTTGCACAAAAAGTATCTTACCTTGATTGCTGAAACGAGCTTTGGATATAAAATATATTTAGAATTTACAACTGTTTTCTATATGAAAACTGCTGTGTAAAATTCTGTGTGGTGAATTGTGAAATATGGGCACACTATTTATAGGGGAAAAACAGTAGTTGAGTCATAATATAACTGTGATGAAAATCATGTTTATCTAACCTGATAAGAATGACTTTTTATTAAACCAATCATAATGGTATAAACTAATATTATTTTAAAAATATCTATATACACACACGTGAACATCTATTGGAAAAAATGAAAGGCAAAGTTTGGATAGGATTTAACATTTTCAATTTAATGATAAACGTGATTATCTAATAAAATACTATATTCTATCATTAATTATCTTAAAAGGTTCAATTTCATAAAATAAAATAATACATATAAATCATGCTTCTTTGAATTGAAATATTTTGGGCTTAACTCATGTGAACTTACATTTTCTCGAGCCCAATCTACGTTATTTAATGCGAGCTACAAAATGAGCCCAATGTTGATATACTTTTGGTCATTCTATAAAAAGTTAAATATTTGACCCATTTAAAACATAAGAACTTAAAATTTTATTTTAGTCCCTCAACTTTCAAAATATAACATATAGAACAAATAATTTTATTCTAAAATTTTCGGGGTGTTACAAGTCAGGTAACACACCAAAAATTGTGTCATTCGAATTTTTTGTGGAACATTGATTTTTTAATGCATATACTCTCTCAATATTTGTTTATCTTGAACTAGGAACGCATGACGCATGCACGCAGTTGGAGAAGCTAGACATTTTCTATTGTGGGATCAAAAAACGAAATGCAATTATTCTTTTTTTTTTTAAAACAACGTAACATTAATGAAAATAAGTTAATACACTATTACAATTGTAACCTATACATTTTCATACTTAAAAAACTTTGTATAATTACATCATTATAAATATTGTTAAATACATCGTTCTCAATATATGCCACCAAACCATTCATCTCCCATCCGATTATGGAGTCGATTCTTTACAATCTTCATTTCTTTTTGACTATGTAATACAGTATAAGAATAAAAAATCACGTAGGAGAACTGATGACAAAATCAGAATCATCAATAAAGCCTACACTCTTTACCTTGTGCCTTGCCACACTAGAGGACACAAATCTAAGAACAATAAGTTAAATGACTAGTTTTATTCACAATATATAATCACCATTAGTTGGCTTTCAATAATAGCATACAAGAGGTTGTAGAGAAGCCGTTTGCATTCAAAACTACATAGAAGAAAGCTCAATGATCATAACCTAAATAAATAGTTCATACACTACAACAGAGTTTCCTATTGGATGCTGTAAAAAGTTTTTTATGGCATACATGTGAATGCCGTATAAAGCCATGCCGCAAATACTCCCATTTTTTTTACGGCTTACAAAGCATGAGGTAAAAAAAGGAATGGGCGCCCGTATTCACTTTTTATGGCTTGCTAGTGCACGCTGTAAATGCTCACCTCCTTTTAGAGCATACAAAGCATGCTCTAAAAGACGTTTTACGGTGTACGTGAGCATGCCGTAAAAAGGCTAGCATTGAAGATCAATCAAATCACATTTTTCAAATTGATTATTTATTTAATAACCATCAAAACAACAACAGTTAAAGAATAAAATTATATAAATTAAAAATAAATAATCTTGTTTTGCATAGTTTCGACAAACAGAAAATGCTGATTACAATTTAATAAAATATGCCAAAATGTAGAGTATCTATATAATTCTAAGAACATCATTAGCCCAATAAAAAGTTAGATTCCACTAAATGTTTCAGCACATGGAAACTACATTATTCAATGGCTTCCAAGTAGCTTTCCTTAGCAGCCCAAAGATCCTTCTTCACCTGCCCGAGGAAGTTTGCGCATTTGTTCAAGGCTTCTGCATCCTTCAGCTCCACCTCCACAGCTCTCTCGAAGTAGTTTTGTGCTCTATTTCGATCAAGAAAATTACTTGACATCAGTATATAAATGAATTGTCAATAAAGCTAATTACACAAACTACTTTTATTGATATAGATTCAACAGGCTCCACAATTTAAAATTTTAGAAATGTTAAGAGAAGTTTTAGGCAAAAAAGAACACACAATTGTTGTTTTACTTATCAATTAGAAAGATAAAAAAATTGAGAAAATACCAAACAAGATTGTATACCATCTATCAACTTAGCAGAATGCAAATGTTTTGCCATCAACAATGTCACATTTGAAAGAAAAAAGTTAGTGCTTCATGCAGAGATGAACGTTACAAAATAAACTTAAATAGAAACGTTAAGTACATTTTGACAACCTAAATATTGCTTAACCCATTTGTTTTTCAGGACCTAGGCTAAGCCTACAGCTATGCACACACATGCAGATACTTAACAGCTAAGTTCCAACTCCTGAAATGAGTTGCAAGCAAAGCCAACAATTGCACCAATATTGGTGTCACAATTTACTGACCTGCCTGAACAGGAGAAAAAAGAAAGGAAAAAGGTGGGACTTCTTTTTTGTCATGTCAATATGTATGCCATAAAAATTAAAAAAATCGCTTATCTTATCTTGCAATTTGTACTGCGTGCACAAATGCAAGCCGTAAAAAACCACCCCTTTTTATCTTACATTACATTTTTACAGCGTCCAAGCTTTTATGGCATGCCCAATATATATGCCGTAAATATTTTAAGTACCATCACATATTTAAGGCATGTCGTAAAAAGTCTATTTTTACGGCATGCTTTATATGCTTGCCATAAACGAATGCTGTAAAAACCTACTTCTATTGTAGTTTTACTATTATAATGTAAAATAAAATTAAACTGGGGGTGGTAATGACACTCATAGGAACCATAACCATTAACACACCCATAATTTGTTTTTAGGATTTAAAAGTCTAAAGAAAATTCTTATACCTTCATTAGTCTGGGTGTTGGTGATAAGGAGGTCAAAATCAGTACCCTTGCCCAAATGCTTTGATTTAAATGTTTTTTCTTTCAAGTATCTAACGAAAATAAAGTGCCCATCAATCATAACCAAATTGTAATCTTTTGCACTTTTAAATTTATAGTACATATTTTCAATTGGAGCACAGATTTTGGTGAAAAGGTTCAGAGGAAAGAGGAGAGGAAATCAAACATAAACGTTAAAAACCTATAATTTCAAATATTCCTCCTGAATTAGTTGCAACGTCAAATGCTCATACCCTCAATCATGAATAATAACATAGAAAAGTAAAAGGAGAGAAAATCAAATTTATAAAGTTGTAAAATTGTAAAAATTTCTAAATTCAAATTTTTTACCACCATATGAACAAAAATCAATTTATAAAATTAGGGTTATACTGTTTAGTGGACAATAAATGCATGTTCAAATAATTGCACTATAACTAACGAAAACTGGCCAATTATTGATTAACTAGACATGTAACACTCATAAAAATGCATCTCATCAAAAATTTTAAACAACTATCACAACAAAAGTTACGCGAGTCCCATGTATTGTGCGTAAAATGGTTGGACAATAAATGCGTGTTCATTATAGTTTTGCTGTCAATGATGGAAACCAAGCAAATTGTGTTTAAATGGTCACGTAACACTCCCAAAAATGTGTCTCATCAGAAATTTTTGAATGAGACATGTTTCTATAAATGCGAGTTCATTATAGTTTCCATGGATGGAAACCGATCAAATCCTTTTAATTAGTCATGTAACAATCATAAAGTTGTGAATCATTCGAAATTTATAGGACATTGAATTTTTAATACATATACTCTCTCAGTAACTTTTTTCCCGTAGAACAACGAACGCCCAACACGCGCACGATGTTCGCACGACTCATGCAAGTGCTACTCTTTTTGGTTCATCGATAAATTTTTTGCAATTATTGGAATTCCACAGAATTGCAGGACCAATGCTGTATGAAAATAATTTTGCTACCAAAAATCAGTACTCTAGTCTAACCTCAATCCGTAATGTTCTTAGGAACTTTTTTACTTTGAATACATGTTATGATTTTTTTAACAGATTATTTTTGTTCGAAATCAATTTTCTGAGACAACCATCCATACTTCTCCTTTTTTCTTCTCTCTTTTCATTTTCTTTCTCCCAAGATTGTCTCTATAAGCTGCGATTGAAGCCGATTTCTGTCTCTAAAAAACCTTAAAACACTTCCGTTGAGTCATTTTTCTTTCTTTCTGTAGAAGTTTAAATCTGTTTTTTAGAAGCGAAATTTGAAATTTTCTCGTTTCTTCAAAATTGAAGTGATTTTAGCTGGTGAGTTTTTAGAATTTTGTTATTTACACTCCTTTATGTCAAAATATTTTTTCCATTTTCTTTATTGTGTTAGTGCATGTGAAAACGTGTTTCTTGGTTAGACTTTAGCCTTTTGTTGTTTTTCTTGTTGGAAAACCTTTGTCTTGTGATGTTTTCTGCTTTCTTTTGTTGCTTATGTGTACAATTTCTTTGTTCTCATTTAGAATTTGTAACTTGTTAGTTGGAAATTTAAGCCGGGACAAGAACTAACTATGTGTAACATTTCTTGCATTTCAAACAATGGGCATTTTGTATTTAATTTTGTGAGGGTTTATGGATTTATGTTCCTTAATTTTTCTGGAAGTAGAGTAATCTTTTTCTTGGATTTTATTCAACTAATGGTTAATTTTGCTTCCCCATATAACTGGGATTGGGTTATCTTACAAATTTCTTGGTTTTTCTCTATTTTAATTTACCCTCTACTTTTTGTTATTGCTTTATTTACTTTCTTTTTGAAGGACGACATTTCTTTCATTTCAAATTAATGGGTATTTTCTATTTAATTTTCTGAGGGTCTATGGATTTATGCTCCTCAATTTTTCTGGAAGTAGAGCAATCTTTTTCCTGGATTTTATGCTACTAACGATAAATTTTGCTTCACCATATCACTGGCATTCCGTAATCTTGTAAAAGTATTTAAATTATCTCCGGCTTCAATGTTGCTCTTTCTTCTTTCTCAATATACTGTGCGTTACTTCTCTCCTTCTTGAGCTCAGTTATGGCTTTATGGTCCCTGAAATTCAATTCTTCATCACCTTTCCATGTAAGCAGTGAATCCCAATTATCATAGCCACCTTTCATTCCTCAATCTCACTCCCCACAGTTGAGTTAATTCATTTTATTTAGTTTTGAGTTAATGTTCTCTTCCTTTGAGGTCAATCAAGTTATTAACTTTGAAGTGGAACTTGACTTTAAATAGGATTTAAAAAAAAAAAATTATCCCACATCCATTCACGTGGCTATCCTCATCCCAATTTACTTTGATTTAAAAATAAATAAATAAATAAATTACAATTTCTTTGAACTTCAATATCCTGAGACTAACTTATCCGAATTAAATATTTTTCGAGCCTAATTTACATGATTAATTACGAGCTACCCAACGAGACCCATATTGATATACTTTTAGTCGCTTTAACAATATCTTAAAATTTAGCCCAAAATTGAAGTTAATACACATATCACTTTAGTCCCTCAACTTTCAAAGTAATAAAATATAATATATACAACAAATAAATTTTTATTCTAAAATTTTCAGGGTGTTACATAAAAAGTGAGATCACACTATAATACAAGCATCCCAAACTGCAGAGACAGTCTGTTATATCTAGAGTAGCTACATATTTGGTTCAAGTGACGATTAGGGCACTTTCAAGTTGCTGTGAGTATGTGTTGGGCTCTTTTATTTTCTAATTGCTGCAAATTTTTTAAATTATTTTCTGCTTAATGCTTGTGTTATAGTCTAAAACCTTATTTCTCTCTGAAAATCCAAATGGAACTTCGTTTTTAAATTTCTGATAGCTGTCGGAAGGAGCAATTTTGGTTCCTCCATATCAATAGGTATGTATTTCAACCCTACCCCTCAAAATCAAACCAACCTTCATTAGTCTGGCGTTACAGATGAGGAAGTCAAAATCAGTACCCATGCCAAAATGCTTTGATTCAAATATTTTTTCTTTCAAGTGTCCAATGGAAATAAAGTGTCCACCAATCATAACTGAATTGTAATCCCTTGCACTTTTTAATTTATAGTACATATTTTCAATTGGACAACAGATTTGGGTGAAAATGTTTAAAGGAAATTAAAAGGAGAGGAAATCAAACATAAACAATGAAACTATAATTTCAAACATTCCTCCAAAATCAATTGCAATGTCAAAATCTCATACCTCAATCATGAATAATAACATAGAAAAGTAAAAGGAAAGAAAATCAAATTTATAAAGTTGTGAAATTGTAAAAATGTCTAAATTCATAATTTTTGACCACCATATGAACAAAAATAAATTTATAAAATTAGGGTTATACTGTTTACTGGACAATAAATGCATGTTCAAATAATTGCACTATCATTAACGAAAATTGGCCAATTATTTATTAACTAGACAAATAACACTCATAAAAATGCATCTCATCAGAAATTTTAAACGACTATCACAACAAAAGTTACGTGTGTCCCATGTATTGTGTGTACAATGGTTGGACAATAAATGCATGTTCATTATAGTTTTGCTGTCAATGACGGAAACCGACCAAATTGTGTTTAAATGGTCACGTAACACTCCCAAAAATGTGGCTCATCAGAATTTTTTGAATGAAACACGTTTCTAGAAATATGAGTCCATTATAGTTTAATGGAAGGAAACCAATCAAATCCTTTTAATTAGTCATGTAACAATCATAAATTTGTGACTCATTAGAAATTTGTAGTACATTGAATTTTTAATACATATACTCTCTCAGTAACTTTTTTCCCATGGAACAACGAACGCCCAACACGCACACGATGTTCGCACGACTCATGCAAGTGCTACTCTTCTTGGCTCATCTCTAATTTTTTTGCAATTATTGGAATTCCACATAATTGCTGGACCAATGCTGTATGAAAATAATTTTGCTAGCAAAAATCAATACTCTGGTCTAACCCCAATCCATAACGTTCTTTCTGCTTTCTTTATTTCAACCCTATCCCTCAAAATCAAATGAACGCTGCTGTCAAAATCAAAATCAAACTTCTTTTTCCAGCTTCTCTAACAAGGTTTTTGCTGTCTAGGAGCAATTCCAGTTCTTCATATCAATAGGTATTATTTCATCTCTAAATAATTGATCATAACTCTCTATGATTGTCTGAAAATTCAATTGTTGATGTAGTCCAGTTGTTAATGTGTTCAGTTCTGTTTTAGTCATTTTTATTTATTTAGATTTCTGGTTTTTGAACTTTTCTCTTCGTAACGGGTTTGGAAGATCAGATGTACAGAAAATAGTTCAATTTTTTTATAATCATGGGTTGAAGAAATCAGATTGCTGAAGTCATTTATTTGAATTTTTTTTCTGATATGATTTTTCAAATACAAGAATGTTTATCACAGTGATTCAATAAGTTCGAAACTACATGTTTTTTTTTTGTCATGAAGTTTTGTGGATTTGAAATGTGACTGTGAGTGAATCCATATGAGTTCTATCGGTAAAAACTACATCACTTTAAAATGTGATTTTCTATTTTGAGACAATGGTTCCTGTGGAAAGGAATTGACCTCCAATTGCTGCTAAGGATTTAACATATACATTTACCTGTTGTCCCCATAGTAGAATTATCATGTCAAACAGAAGTGATCTATCACACCATTTCTTTCAAGTTATCATACCTTCATTAGGCCATAACGTTCATTTGGAGAGTGTTGCAACGATTCATTCTTTAACATTTATTGAAAATTATTAAAACTGCATTTAAAATAAAATATATTTAAATGTAAGACTTATATTCTTCTCATATAGTGGCTTCCTAGATCTTTTGAACGTCACTCACGACATGAACTTAGTGATACAGTACGTTTAATTGGCTTTGATGGAATCATTGCTAACATACAATTGGAAAGAGTTGATGATAACATATATCTCGCTTTTGGATGGGAACTCTTTTTTGACAATCATAACTCACAAATGGTTATAATATCGTGTTTGAATACACCGGGAATTCTACATTCGACGTTTCAATATTCAACCATTCAACTATAGATGTAACAGATGACTCCGATGTTTCTGAAGGGGAGATTTCACCGAGTAATCATGTCATCCGAGTAACATTGGCAGCTAATCTCGATGATCATCGGAAAATTGTAAGCTTCTTTTTAACTTCATTTCTTTCTAACTTGTATCTTTCATTACTTGAATGTATGAAACATAATTTACGTTTGCTTTTTCCACCTAATTCTAAATTCCATTATTGATTGATATGTTACTTTAATTTGTAGTATGTACCTAGGGACATCGCTCAACTACATCTACCAAGATATGTCCATAATGTTCAAATCCACGATTCTTGACATCACAATTGGCCCGTACATACAATTTTAAGAACAAATGGTGATATACGATGTCTCTCCATAGGTTGGGCAAACTATGCTAGAGAGAAAAAAAAATTCAAATAGGTGACACATGCATATTTGAACTTTTGAACAATGAACTGCCTATGTTCATGTGTACAAAGTGTGCCGTGCAGATGTAACTTTGATTCCTACATGAATTGTACAATTTTAGTTGTACCTTTCATGTGTACTTAACATCGAATGTGGATTTTCTTTTCCTAATTATGAAGACTTCATAACTAAACCCATTAGGATTTAAATTTTGAATTTGTTCATGTTATTTCCCCTTCAGTTTGCTCTGTGATTCAGTTCTTGTATTTACATCCTTTTTTTATACGCTAATTAAGTTCATAGATTGAATTTAATCGAAGCAAGGTCATTAAATAAATTGGATTTTAGCACTTACAAGTAACATTTATAACAAATCCTATATTTGGACTTTGGCCAATGCTATGTCATCACCATTCGGAAACAAGCATCCTTTCAGCTAGAACTATTCCCGATAAGTAAGTATTTCAAAAACTTGCACTTTTGTGTAACTTGTTTATTTTCGTTGATATCTGCTCTTAATGCTTTCACAATAATTTCAACAGGTTGTTGTTGGTGTATACGGAGGATTCTTTGTCCCAGCTGGGATTTCTTATACTTCTGTTTCGTTCAGCTAAGAAGGTCAGTCTTTTGTTTAATCCTTGTTCTATTGTGTACTTGTTCTTCTCAGCATCTTTATTTACGTTATGCTCTCATTCTTGCACTTCCATTTGATTCTTCACGATATAAATTATTTTCATTAATTAATTATGCAGAAAATAAACTGGTTCCTATAAATCATGCTTCAATTTGTCAAGTTTATAGCCCTTGAATTATCGTCCGGTATTTTTTTTTTTTTTTTGTATTTTCTTCAGTCTTATTTTACATGTATAGTTCGTTTTATATTTTTTTCCCTTTAAATTAATTTTGTAGTATTTATGTTGTACAGTTAAATCTATTTTATTTTAAGGTAAAATAATTATTCATCCGGCATAAGTGTAGCACAAACACTGCCTATTTAAAATGCAACAATAGACAATAAAAATGATTCTACTAAACCATAAAATTCACGTTACGCATGAGTAAAATTCTACTAAACAAGCATCCTTTCTGATTTCTTTAAGTGATACAACATAGAAAGATTTTTTTGAGAAATTTGCAGAGAAATTTTAGAGAGTGAGAAAGAGAGATAACAGTTCGTACTAAAATAGTTCCACCAATATTTTTATTTGTTGTTCACTTCATTCTATAGGTATCCCTAAAAACTTTAATATTAACGTTGCTGCTTGAGCCCTTCCAAAGTATTCAGCACTAATTTTAAAAAGAGTCTTCCGAAATTCTATCACACATAAAAGTTTTCCTTTTGTCATCAGTAGAAGATGAACAATATAGAGCACAAACCAAAGAAAACTTTTCTGTCTAGATATTTAATTGCTCTTTTAAACTATGTTATGGCTCCATGAGACTTCTTTCCAAATTTAATGATGGCTATTTTGGAAGAGGCTCGAACTCTATACTCCAACAAGGATTCAACATTGAGAGGTAATTTCTTAACTAACATTTACTACCATATGTTAGTCTACTCACCAAAACACCCTCATAGTGCCATGAGTATCGTGCCTTGCGGTTATTGATCTATTCCCATTTGCATCATTCTTATGGGTTTCTCATTTTACTTTTGAATTGAAATGAGAACAAAAATCTTACAACTATGTTCGTATGAAAATGCAATATATACTGTGTAAAAATCTTACAACTATGCTATTTATGTTAACCTTTGTTGTATTTTTTCGGCAGTGACTTACAACTGTCGGTGTAAAGGAAGATAATATATTTTTTTGGTGACATAAACAACCAATATAAAAGTGGACACTGCTGTGGATGTTAAAGTTAATACCTACTCTAATGGAAAAATAATATTCTTGCCAATAGAACTAAATGAATTGGTTTTTGTCTGTCCAATTTGTTATTGTGAATTGGCTTTGTGATTAATGGAAGAGTGTCCTTCTCTTCTTCTGAATACCCATGTACAATATATCTGAGGCGATACTTTTGCATCTCACAACCAAATGAAAACTGATCTTTTACTTTCTACAAAAGTTGCAGTTAGCTTCAGTATACCCAATTACAAGTCTGGCAATGTTAACGCTCTGTGCTTTAACAGTGTAACTACTAAAAGGTACTTGTATTGCAATAGTTTTCCGACAAACAACGAGTTCCACTCTTCAATAGGTTTCTCTTTCCAAATGCAGAGGAGAAATATTTGTAGCCATCCTATATGATAAGTTACGAAAGAGGAAATTATAAATTAAAAGATTGAGATTTTGTAATTTCCTTAAGAGGTTTGTATCAACTAAAATATTAGAACACATGATTAAATGTTTACATGTTCTAAAATAGATTTTCATTTAAAAAAAAATAAAAAATAAAATAATCGCTTACAAAAAATATAACGGTAATCGTGCAACGCACGATGCTTCACTAGTATAATTTAAAATACAATAAAACTTTAATTTCCCGCCTGTGAAGGAAAAATGAATCAAAACCTATAATTTCAAACATCCCTCCAAAATCAATTGCAACGTCAAAATCTCATACCTCAATCATGAATAATAATAATAATGATATAGAAAAGTGAGAGGAGAGAAAATCAAATTTATAAAATTGTTAAATTGTAAGGAGGTCTAAATTCAAATTTGTTTGACTGCCATATGAACGAAAATCAATTTATAAAATTTGGGTCCTATCGTTTAGTGGACAATAAATGCATGGTCATATCATTGCACTATTATTAACAAAAAACTGACCAATAATCTATTAACTAGACATGTAACACTCATAAAAATGCATCTCATTAGAAATTTTGAACGACCATCTCAACAAAAGTTACATGCGTACAATAAATTCATGCCTGTATAGTTATGAAAACAAACCGAGTTCTGCATCGTACATGCGTTGTTCAAGAGGAAAAAAGTTATTGAGAGTATATATATGAAAAAATCAAAGTTGTTGGAAGAAATGGCTCTTGTTTTCCTTCTCACAGTTCGATCCCAATACGATCTCATTTTGCTTTATTAAAAACTAGGGCCAGACAAAACTTCCGAACCGACCCAATCCAAACCGAGCAGATCGATTTGATTCTTCTTAGTTAAATACCCGATTGGTACTAGAATAAGAACCAATATGTTTGATTCCATTCTCGGTTCTAGACTAGGAACCGAATAACCTAACAAGAATCGAATCTCCCTAATATTTTTTTATATTGAATAAGCTAAATTATTTTACTTTTTTCTTAAAAAATTGTCAATTAACTAATTACGTGATTAACTATAAGTGCACAAGACTCCAACTCTCAAGAGCCCACCCAACTTGAGCCCAAAATATTTTTTCCTATAGATTTTAGTCCAAATCGAACTTTACTTCACAATTCACCTATCACTCACTCACTCTATCATTTAGGTTTAGCTATTCCCCTCGTCTTCAGTCTATCCTTTCTCACAAGCCACGATTTCATCTTTGCTCCTCAAGATCCACACGGACCCACCATCAAACCCTATACTTTCCCAAATTAAATCTTATTAATAGGAAAAGTCTTAGTTTATTTATGTTTGTTAATTATGCCTTTTCAGCTATTTATTGTAGTGTTTTTTAGTGTGACAAGTCAATCATTGGATGATCAATTTAGGGTAATTAGTACGCAATGTCCCTACCTTTTAGTGTTACCATGCAAAACTTCATTAACTTTCATTTTTAGCGTGTTGACCCTTAATTACACATTTGACTGTGCAAAACATCCTTCCAACTATTTCTTTAAAACTTCTCTAAGTGATGGATATTTTCGTCCTAGAATATCTTTCTTTTTCTTTCCCAATTAAACCCATTTTCTCCTCTAAAAAATAACGATCCGTAGAATAAGGAAAAGATGGATCAAATGTCACAGCTGAAAAGTCATATAATTTCCTTCGGAAATTATGACCCTCGCCTTGTTTTCCTTCATGCTGATGGAGTGCATTGATAAATCTCTGATGCAGTTCCGAGGACCAATGGCACCTTTGCTTTCACGGTGCCGACTATTGTGCCCTACCGCTACTACATTTCGCTTTTAAAGTCAAACATGATCCCATTTCACGCACATCTCCTCCAGATGATTTTTTGTACGGCACAAATGCCCCTCCATCTGCTACAAAAATTATACATCTACTGTTGATACTCATTTTGGATGCTCTCTTCTTGATACTTCTAATCTAAAAAAATTATTTCGAACAAAAGTAATCAGTTAAAAAAATCATAAAATGTATTCAAAGTAAAAAAGTTCCTAAGAACGTTACGGATTGGGATTAGACCAGAGTACTGATTTTTGCTAGCAAAATTATTTTCATACAGCATTGGTCCAGCAATTATGTGGAATTCCAATAAATGCAAAAAATTTAGAGATGAGACATGAAGAGTGGCACTTGCATGAGTCGTGCGAACATCGTGCGCGTGTTGGGCATTCGTTGTTCCACGGGAAAAAGTTAGTGAGAGAGTACATGTATTAAAAATTCAATGTCCTACAAATTTTGAATGAGTCACAAATTTATGATTGTTACATGACTAATTAAAATGATTTCATTGGTTTCCATCCATTGAAACTATAATGGACTCGCATTTATAGAAACGTGTCTCATTCAATAATTTCTGATGTGACACATTTTTGGGAGTGTTACGTGACCATTTAAACACAATTTGGTCGGTTTCAGTCATTGACAGCAAAACTATAATGAAGATGCATTTTTTGTCCAACCATTGTACGCACAATACATGGGACTCACGTAACTTTTGTTGTGATAGTCGTTTAAAATTTCTGATGAGATGCATTCTTATGAGAGGTACATGTCTAGTTAATAAATAATTGGCTAGTTTTCGTTAATGATAGTGCAATTATTTGAACATGTATTTATTGCCCGCTAAACTGTATAATCCTAATTTTATAAATTTATTTTTGTTTATATGGTGGTCAAAAATTTTGAATTTAGACATTTTTACGATTTCACAACTTTATAAATTTGATTTTCTTTCCTTTTACTTTTCTGTGTTATTATTCATGGTTGAGGTAAGAGATTTTGACATTGCAATTGATTTTCGAGGAGTGTTTGAAATTATAGGTTTTAATGTTTATATATGATTTCTTCTCCTTTTAATTTCCTTTAAACCTTTTCACCCAAATCCGTGCTTCAATTGAAAATATGTACCACAAATTTAAAAGTGCCAAGGATTATGATTTGGTTATGATTGGTGGGCATTTTATTTCTGTTGGACACTTGAAAGAAAAAATATTTGAATCAAAGCATTTTGGCAAGGGTACTGATTTTGACCTCCTCATCAGTAACGCCGAGACTAATGAAGGTTGGTTTGATTCTAAAAAAAAAATTCTTTAGACTTTTAAATCCTTAAACAAATTCTGGACAAGTTAATTGTTATTGTTTCTCTGAGTGTCATTACTGCCCTCAGTTTTATTGTATTTTAAATTATACTAGTGAAGCATCGTGCGTTGCACGATTACCGTTATATTTTTTGTAAGCGATTATTTTATTTTTTATTTTTTTTAAATGAAAATCTATTTTAGAACATGTAAACATTTAATCATGTGTTCTAATATTTTAGTTGATACAAACCTCTTAAGGAAATTACAAAATCTCAATCTTTTAATTTATAATTTCCTCTTTCGTAACTTTTCATATAGGATGGCTAAAAATATTTCTCCTTTGCATTTGGAAAGAGAAACCTATTGAAGAGAGAAACTCATTGTATGTCAGAAAAATATTGCAATACAAGTACGTGTTAGTAGTTGCATTGTTAAAGCACAGAGCGCTAACCTTGCCAGACTTGTAATTGGGTATACTGATGCTAACTGCAACTTTTGTAGAAGGTAAAAGATCAGTTTTACTTTGGTTGTGAGATTCAAAATTATCGCCTTAGATATATTGTACAAGAGTATTCAGAGGACAAAGAGCCTACTGGTGTGCTAAGAAGAGAACGACGCTCTTCCATTAATCAAAAAGCCAATTCACAATAACAAATTGGACAGACAAAAACCAATTCATTTAGTTCTAATGGCAAGAATATTTTCCTCCATTAGAGTAGGTATCAACATTAACATCCACAGCAGTGTTTCCACTTTTATATTGGTTGTTTATGTCACCAAGAAATATATTATCTTTCTTTACAACGACAGTTGTAAGTCACTGCCGCAAAAATACAACAAAGGTTAACATAAATAACATAGTTGTAAGATTTTTACACAGTATATATTGCATTTTCATACGAACATAGTTGTAAGATTTTTGTTCTCATTTCAATTCAAAAGTAAAATGAGAAACCCATAAGAATGATGCAAATGGGAATAGATCAATAACCGCAAGGCACGATACTCATGGCACTATGAGGGTGTTTTGGTGAGTAGACTAACATATGGTAGTAAATGTTAGTTAAGAAATTACCTCTCAATGTTGAATCCTTGTTGGAGTATAGAGTTCGAGCCTCTTCCAAAATAGCCATCATTAAATTTGGAAAGAAGTCTCATGGAGCCATAACATAGTTTAAAAGAGCAATTAAATATCTTGACAGAAAAGTTTTCTTTGGTTTGTGCTCTATATTGTTCATCTTCTACTGATGACAAAAGGAAAACTTTTATGTGTGATAGAATTTCGGAAGACTCTTTTTAAAATTAGTGCTGAATACTTTGGAAGGGCTCAAGCAGCAACGTTAATATTAAAGTTTTTAGGGATACCTATAGAATGAAGTGAACAACAAATAAAAATATTGGTGGAACTATTTTAGTACGAACTGTTATCTCTCTTTCTCACTCTCTAAAATTTCTCTGCAAATTTCTCAAAAAAATCTTTCTATGTTGTATCACTTAAAGAAATCAGAAAGGATGCTTGTTTAGTAGAATTTTACTCATGCGTAACGTGAATTTTATGGTTTAGTAGAATCATTTTTATTGTCTATTGTTGAATTTTAAATAGGCAGTGTTTGTGCTACACTTATGCTGGATGAATAATTATTTTACCTTAAAATAAAATAGATCTAACTGTACAACATAAATACTACAAAATTAATTTAAAGGGAAAAAAATATAAAACGAACTATACATGTAAAATAAGACTGAAGAAAATACAAAAAAAAAAATACCGGACGATAATTCAAGGGCTATAAACTTGACAAATTGAAGCATGATTTACAGGAACCAGTTTATTTTCTGCATAATTAATTAATGAAAATAATTTATATCGTGAAGAATCAAATGGAAGTGCAAGAATGAGAGCATAACTTAAATAAAGATGCTGAGAAGAACAAGTACACAATAGAACAAGGATTAAACAAAAGACTGACCTTCTTAGCTGAACGAAACAGAAGTATAAGAAATCCCAGCTGGGACAAAGAATCCTCCGTATACACCAACAACAACCTGTTGAAATTATTGTGAAAGCATTAAGAGCAGATATCAACGGAAATAAACAAGTTACACAAAAGTGCAAGTTTTTGAAATACTTACTTATCCGGAATAGTTCTAGCTGAAAGGATGCTTGTTTCCGAATGGTGATGACATAGCATTGGCCAAAGTCCAAATATAAGATTTGTTATACATGTTACTTGTAAGTGCTAAAATCCAATTTATTTAATGACCTTGCTTCGATTAAATTCAATCTATGAACTTAATTAGCGTATAAAAGAAGGATGTAAATACAAGAACTGAATAATATACTTGAATAAATGTGAACCACACAACAGAGCAAACTGAAGGGGAAATAACATGAACAAATTCAAAATTTAAATCCTAATGGGTTTAGTTATGAAGTCTTCATACTTAGGAAAAGAAAATCCACGTTCGATGTTAAGTACACATACAATTCATGTAGGAATCAAAGTTACATCTGCATAGCACACTTTGTACACATGAACATGGGCAGTTCATTGTTCAAAAGTTCAAATATGCACGTGTCACCTATTTGAATTTTTTTCTCTCTCTAGCATTGTTTGCCCAACCTATGGAGCGACATCGTATATCACCATTTGTTCTTAAAATTGTATGTACGGGCCAATTGTGATGTCAAGAATCGTGGATTTGAACATTATGGACATATTTTGGTAGATGTAGTTGAGCGAAGTCCCCAGGTACATACTACAAATTAAAGTAACAAATCAATCAATAATGGAATTTAGAATTAGGTGGAAAAAGAAAACGTAAATTATGTTTCATACATTCAAGTAATGAAAGTTACAAGTTAGAAAGAAATGAAGTTAAAAAGGAGCTTACAATTTTCCGATGACCATCGAGATTAGCTGCCAATGTTACTTGGATGACATGATTACTTGGTGAAATCTCCCCTTGACAAACATCGGAGTCAACTCACTACAAAAAAAAACCGATTTCGCGACAAACAAATGTTGTCGCAAAAATTGAGTTTTTGTTGCAAAAGTAATTTAGCGACAACAATACGTTTGTTGCGGGTATTGTCGCTCTATACGAGTCACAGAATGTGTTTTGCGATGACTTTCGTACATTCGTCGCAGTATCAAAATCGCGACACTATTTGTTTGACGCAGAAAATACGAAATGGCAACACAATATCTGCAGCCATAATGTCATCGCATTGTATATATGTCGCAAAACATTTAAAGGACGACAAGTGTGTTTGTCGCAACTAATGTTCCAATAAAGTTTTTACGACAAATATGTTCATTTCGAATGTTGAGTTACTGAACATATTTTGCGACAACTTTCGACCATTCATTGCAGTAACAAAATCGCGACAATATTTGTTTGACGCGAAAAATATGAAATGGCAAAACAATACTTGTAGCCATAATGTCGTCGCAATGTATATATGTCGCGAAAAATATTAAAGGGCGACAAGTGTGTTTGTTTCGAATGTTGAGTCACTGAACGTATTTTGCGACAACTTTCAACCATTCATCGCAGTAACAAAATTGCGACACTATTTGTTTGACACGAAAAATATGAAATGGCAACACAATTTTTGTAGCCATAATGTCGTCGCAATGTATATATGTAGCGAAAAAATTAAAGGGCGACAAGTGTGTTTGTTTCGAATGTTGAGTCACCGAAAGTATTTTGCGACAACTTTCGACCATTCATCGCAGTAACAAAATTGGAACACTAATTGTTTGACGCGAAAAATATGAAATGGCAACACAATTTTTGTAGCCATAATGTCGTCGCAATGTATATATGTCGCGAAAAAATTAAAGGGCGACAAGTGTGTTTGTTTCGAATGTTGAGTCACCGAACGTATTTTGCGACAACTTTCGACCATTCATCGCAGTAACAAAATTGCGACACTATTTGTTTGACGCGAAAAATATGAAATGGCAACACAATTTTTGTAGCCATAATGTCGTCACAATGTATATATGTCGTGAAAAATTTAAAGGGTTGTCGCAACTAATGTTCCAATAAAGTTTTTACGACAAATATGTTTTTTTCGAATGTTGAGTCGCCGAACGTATTTTGTGATAACTTTCAACCATTCATCGCATTAACAACATAGCAACACTATTTATTTGCCGCAGAAAATATGAATTAACACAAAGAGTCTATCGTGCCATCGTTTGTGCAACGAGTATAGTTATTGCCTAATTTATTTCGTGATTATTTATATACGTCGCATATTTTATTTTACAACATATAAAATTACTGCGCAAAGTATTTTGTGACAATAAACATTTATTATCGCTTCAACGATGTACAATTATCGCCTAATTGATTCAATTTAAACACATAATTTTAAACAAATAATTTTATTTTAAACACATAATTCTAAACAAATAATTTTATTTTAAACACATAATTTTAGATTTATTTCGTCGCAATGGAATCATTACTGTGATGCACATTTATATGAAAATGTAACTTACCTTATTAGAAATAACTCGCGACTTTATGAAATGAAAAAAAAAATCATATTACTGTCAACGAAATAAATATAGATCAATTTATGACGGAGCAGCAAATCGTAGTTAAGATGATTGAGAAAATCTAAATGGGCATTTGTGAAAAAATTATTACACCTTGAACGCAGTCTCAAACTAATGACATGGGACATTTTCGCACTCCGGATAAGATTTTACTGCAACAGTCTCATAATAAGTACCTGGAACCCCCTAATGTAGGGAAAACAAATAAATTATTAACAAATTGTTACCAAAAAACTAGGCAAGTCTTTTTAGAATAACAAAAATATCATCTACCTGGTATGCAATCCGGACCTTCGAACCATAAGCAACCCGAAAGTTCTTTAGAACTCCTTCCAAATACTAACAACTAAAGACCATCCAGATAGAAACAAATCACCTAAGAAATGTCTCAATCTTTAGCCATCACCAACTAATTAATGACTATCAAGGATCAAATCGAAGGCTAAATTTTGCGTAGTTCACAATCTACAATCTGCAATTCAATTTTATAAAAAACAAAATGGAAACTTGCATTGTATACACAACAAATAAAACGAATATCCTTAATAATGTTTAGCACTTACAAGTTTACTCTATCACTTGCAAAATTTCTTAATTCCTAACATAGAGAAAGAACATAACCTATTAATGATTGTTATATTTTAATCTTTAGCACTGACATACTTCAAACATTTTTTCTTCCTTCAGCAATGTTACAACAATATGATGTTAATAACTAAACAGAAATAAGAACTAACTCATAATCATAGAAATACCTAACTCCGTTGGCAGATTGACTGGTGCAGGCTGGATGGTAGTGTAGGTTGCATGCTAGGTTGAGTGATCGCTTGCGTGTTAGGACCATTCATAGGTCTAAACTGAACCAAAAGATAATGTGTGATGTCAATAAATATATGCTAGCATCAAGTAGGAAAGACAGGGACTAAACTGCCTACTTTCAATTATCCATATAACTCATATCAAACAATATCATCCAAACCCATTGTTGTTCACCTGTGTTTAGATAGGTTCGATTCTTGTCCCATTGTAGAGTCAAAACATATCAAGATTCTTCAGATTTTTGACAATTTTGAACCAGGAGAATCAGTCTATAAGGATTTCCATTTCCTGTCATGAAAAATTAGCTCATAAGAAAACTACTCATTTGTTATTAAGAAAACATCAGGTAGAAAACTACTTATTTGGCATCTGTGTCATCTTGGTTAATCTTTGCTTTGTTTTATGTACAAGTAGTTTCGGCCAGAACATCTGTTAAATTGAGGGAAAGCATTAAAGATGTCTGAGTCTCATGCCATACATAACACCTCTTGGTTCAAATTCCATTCCAACTACAAAAGAGAAATTATAAAGACTCATTACCAAGTGTTTGTCAATAATTTCAAGGGCCTTTTCATAATTTTTGGGCAATTTAACTCTTTCCCACAATTTATTTGGCATATGAGCCCTTTCTATCGTCTTCATATACAGATAAAACACTCCTGCAAAACAAACACCAATTACCCAAATCCCAAATATTCAGCCAAAAAATAATCTAAAATCATAAAACAGTCCAGAAATAACTAACATTTTAAAACATTTAGCATTTTATGAATTATTATACTATAAAACAAATTAAAAATGAAAATACCATCACGTTCACGGATTGTGGCGTATCGACTATTAGCGAGAGGGCAGGAGCTCCGATTACATATCCCGGTCACGTTATAAGGGTTCCGACAAAATATCCCAGTTAAAGATCATTGCAGAGGAAGATTTCTTGAAATCTGAACCTCCACAGCCTTCTCAAGGTATTATTTCATTTATTTTTTTGTTTATTTGTGTTGTGATTGTAAATGATGAATGATAATTTGAGTACAGATTTGGGAGGGGAAAGTTGTGAGCTAGATTATACCAGAATTCTTGAATGCCGAATGCAATTGAAGAGGCGATTTGGGTCTTGGGAATTCTGGTTTCTGGAGCGAGCCGTCCCAATTAGGGTTTGGGAATTCTGGAGAGAGTCCCTTCGGCCTTCAATTTCCTCCCCTTTTCTTATATTATATTTGGAGAGAGTCCCTTCAATTATTTGGTCTTCGTTCTTGAAATTCTAGAGAGTTATTTAGTCGTCGTTCTAGAAATTCTGGAGAGAGTGCCTTCAATTCCCCCCCCCCCCCCCCCCCTTTCTTCTATTATTTGTTGTAATTACAAGGCCCTGGGGTCAATCTTCCTTTTATTTGGGCTGGAATGCTGTATGGATGTTGAGGCCCTGGTCCCAAGCCAAATTTTTGAGGCCCTAGGCCTTTGCCTAGGTGGGTTGGACTGCAACTATTGAGGTGCTCTTTACAATTCGGAAATGCTTGTGCAGTAAAAGCTTACCAATGTATTTGGAGTAAATCAATGTAATCCATATTGAGACGTTTAAGACTTTTCTCTACACTTTCCCATATGTTAACAGCATCAACTCGCACAAAATTCGCATAAGCTTCGCATCATCTCACGAGTATGAATCGTAGTAAACATCAATGAATCCCAGCAAAACGTGAAATTTCAAACCCTACCTTTTAGCAGATTACCCTACCTTTTGGGGTTTCTTGCGGCTTCTCTAGAAATGGGCCGATTTGGCGTGAGAAATGGGAATGGCAGAGTGGTTTGAGAAGAAAAGGAGAGCGATTTGGCGTGAGAAATAGGAATGGCGGAGTGGTTTGAGAAGAAAGGGAGAGCAATTAGGCGTGAGAAAGAGAAATAGAGGGAAATAGAAAAAATTTAGTGGGAAGTGAAAATTTAAGTAGCATGGAAATTGTTTATCAACAAATTTTTTACGTTGGAAATTATTTTATTCTTCTTTTTTTCCCTTTCCAACGGAAATATCCGTTGGTAAAGTCATTGATAAATTATTTAATTTATCATTTAATTATTTTTTATTTTTTACCGACGGATTAGCGATGGAATTATACCAACGGAAGACTTTCGTTGGTAATTCCGTATGTAATTTAATATATAAATTTTAAGAATAATAAAATAATAATCCGTTGCTAATTCGTTGGTAATCAATTGGTAATTTCAACGGAAAATGTCTGTTGTTAAAATTCCGTCTCTGTTGCCTCCTTTTTTAGTAGTGAATGCCGAAACACAAGATAAATATAACGATTTGTATTGCCATGTTTCGGGGACAATTCTAGCAGTGGACAAGGCAACTTGAGGAGGGATACTTCTCGGAGACTCGGAGATTACTAATTTAATCTGAAAACTACAAATTCAATTGAAATTCAACCTTATAGATCAATATTAGCTCCAATCCTGGGTTATTTTTCATAACGGTTTGTCGTGTCTTGGCAAGTGTTAAGCAATCCACAACTTATTCACTGATAATGTTATGGGGGGTTGATGGCCGGGCAATTAATATCCAAACTAGTAAGATAATCAAGGTAACAATTCTTAGCATAGTGAGAAACGACAAATTGTCAATCTAGTGTTCGTCTTTGATTCCTATAAATTCACTATATCGGTATCTTTTTACTAGGTTTGGGAGTATGTCAGAGAATAGTGAGTGTAATTGAAATGCACTTGTAACAAATAATTGAACTTAAGAAAACAAACGTTTTTCTTATTTCATGAACAATCCTAGAAAACCTTTTAGGGTCTTCAATGCAAACACAATGGATAACCTACTGGGTCAGCAGTCTGTTAATGGGTTGGACAACAAAGTAGAATAAATAAATAGTGAAAATAATGAACTAAGAAACTTTAAGTAACGTTTTGACTAGCAAATGACTTCAAACGTTTTAAATCCATCATTCCGAATCGTTGCTAGCTTTCCGGCGTAAAACGAAAATTGGAATACAACTTAAGAAGAACAATTTTATTTCAAAATGGAATGATGTTAATTCAATGATTAAGAGCTTTAAACAGTCTCTCGAAAATCGACATCCAATAAAATAAAATACTTAAAACACAAAAACAAAAAAATTCGAAAAACTTTGATTGACCGCCGACCGATCTTTAACTGCGATTTTGAGGTTGAAAACGACCTCAACCGGGTAGAGCCATGGCCACGGCATGGGGCTTCGCTTCCCATTTCCGAAAACATATTATAATAGAAATTCTGAAGTTCGAGCTGAAAGTTATGCCCGTTTGAAGTTAGCACCTATTTTCTTACCCCATTTTCCCCATTTTATTGTCAAATTCTCCTTCAAACTCTAACGCCAATCGTCCTACATCAAACTTAATCAAGTATATTTCACAATATGAATAACAAAAATTAATAATGTTTTTGAATTATAAAATTAAATTTTTATAAAATAAAATAGAAGTCTTATATCATTTTTCCCTCCTCAAAAAAAATGGGATTGTTATAAGGGTGCATTTGATTGTAAGGGTGCAAAATGGGTGGAAAGAAAATATTTTGCAGGGAAAATGATTTCAAGTGTGTTTGATTGGTGTAATTTTTCGAGTATTTTTAAATTTTCTATTCGTTTGGCTTTATTTTACATGGAAATTGTCCATTAAAGTGATATTTTTTTCCACAATTGGTTATAAAATTTGTTTCCATTGCCAAAAAGTAAAAAAAAAAAAAAAAAGGAAAAAATTTGTTTCCTTAAAAATCATTTTTTTCATCAAAGTTTAGTATTCGTTTGACTTTATTTTAAATGGAAATTATCCATTAAAGTGAATTTTTTTTTTTACCATTGGTTATGACATTTGTTTCCATTGTAAAAAAAAAAAAAAAAAAAAAAATCCAGCCAGTCTCAAAATTTTTTTCCCACCACGTGTGGGGGAAAGACGGAAAATATTTTTCGTGGAAAATTTCACCTATCAAACAGCCAAAAAAGTGAAAAGTGGAAAATATTTTCCTACTTCCATGGAAAATTGAGCGTATCAAACAGGGCCTAAGTTTATTTTCCCACCTCTAAAGTGGAAACCAAAAACCTTTTTCCTTTTAAATAAATCCATAAAAGAAGGGTATACCAATAGTTTTAAACCTTTTTTTCTTTCCTCATGCTGCCAGTCCAAATAGAATTCTGGTAAAGGAAATTGAAGGGATGCTCACACTAAAATTTTTCTTTCCCTCTGAATTGTTTCTTTTCCCTCTAAAGCTTAACATATCTACTCATGTTGCATTATATCCAAATCCCTAACCCTATTTCGCCGCCTCCTTCTCCCTCTCTATCTTTGAGCCTACTTTTATCTCAATCATCTTGGTAGGTTAAGGGATGGGGATTTTGTGGACTTGGCTACATTAGGTTGTGTTTTTCCTCCCTTGTTTTAATTTTTTCGTAGGATAATATGATAGAATTGAAACTGGGATATTTTGTCGGAACCCTTATAACATGACCGGGATATGTAATCGGAGCTCCTGCCCTCTCGCTAATAGTCGATACGCCACAATCCGTGAACGTGATGGTATTTTCATTTTTAATTTGTTTTATAGTATAATAATTCATAAAATGCTAAATGTTTTAAAATGTTAGTTATTTCTGGACTGTTTTATGATTTTAGATTATTTTTTGGCTGAATATTTGGGATTTGGGTAATTGGTGTTTGTTTTGCAGGAGTGTTTTATCTGTATATGAAGACGATAGAAAGGGCTCATATGCCAAATAAATTGTGGGAAAGAGTTAAATTGCCCAGAAATTATGAAAAGGCCCTTGAAATTATTGACAAACACTTGGTAATGAGTCTTTATAATTTCTCTTTTGTAGTTGGAATGGAATTTGAACCAAGAGGTATTATGTATGGAATGAGACTCAGACATCTTTAATGCTTTCCCTCAATTTAACAGATGTTCTGGCCGAAACTACTTGCACATAAAACAAAGCAAAGATTAACCAAGATGACGCAGATGCCAAATGAGTAGTTTTCTACCTGATGTTTTCTTAATAACAAATGAGTAGTTTTCTTATGATCTAATTTTTCATGACAGGAAATGGAAATCCTTATAGACTTATTCTCCTGGTTCAGAATTGTCAAAAATCTGAAGAATCTTGATATGTTTTGACTCTACAATGGGACAAGAATCGAACCTATCTAAACACAGGTGAATGAGTTTGGATGATATTGTTTGATATGAGTTATATGGATAATTGAAAGTAGGCAGTTTAGTCCCTGTCTTTCCTACTTGATGCTAGCGTATATTTATTGACATCACACATTATCTTTTGGTTCAGTTTAGACCTATGAATGGTCCTAACACGCAAGCGATCACTCAACCTAGCATGCAACCTACACTACCATCCAGCCTGCACCAGTCAATCTGCCAACAGAGTTCGGTATTTCTATGATTATGAGTTAGTTCTTATTTCTGTTTAGTTATTAACATCATATTGTTGTAACATTGCTGAAGGAAGAAAAAAATGTTTGAAGTATGTCAGTGCTAAAGATTAAAATATAACAATCATTAATAGGTTATGTTCTTTCTCTATATGTTAGGGATTAAGAAATTTTGCAAGTGATAGAGTAAACTTGTAAGTGCTAAACATTATTAAGGTATCAGGCAATTACTTTCCTGATCTGTTGAAGTATATGAAAAATTTTAATAAGAAGAATCTCTAAAGTGCTCTAAGCATATTTTCCAATTTCTTCACAATGTCATGATATTGCCTAGCAATGTTGTCAAAGTCAGGATCAACCCCTTGATACTCACGAAGCCGTGTAACCGCTTTATTAAATGCAAGTGAAACTTCCTCTGTAGATTCGACCAAATATTTTCTTATTTTGTGGAGAGCGGGAATGGTTTCTGAAGTGTAGGTTTGAAGTAGGAGAATATGTTCTAGAACCCCCAATTTAGCACTCATAGTCTCACATCTTTTGCACAGCCAAGTCTTTTGCAGTTCATCGTATTTATGTTGGTGTTGCAGTTTTACATCCTTGACAAGTTTGATAAGCACCCCAAGAATCTGCTCTAGAACATTATAATACTCTGCAAATTTTCTATCAGAAGAATATAGATCCTCCCTCCATTCTGTTTCTTTCTCAATTTCCTCAATAATCAATTTTACCCTTAATGGAAGTCGAAAAGCCAAACTCTGTTGACCAGTTGATGAATCAGTGTCATCTATAACAGCATCTGCTAACTTATCACATTTAGCATCTAACCGACTGGCAACTTCACGGTCACGGGCAAGCAACACCTGGTATCAAAAAAGGAAGGCACTCTAAATGATTAGAAGTTAGTATTTTAATATAAAATATTGAATTAAACATATTGCTTTAGCCATGATCTTGAACTTCCAAGACCAGAGGGAATGGTATTGAGTACAGGAATACAAGAGGCCTCCTGAGTTTGTTTGGAACTTTCTTATCTGCCTTCCACTTCTTGGCCTGCCTTTTATCTACCTTAGTGAATGTCTTTCTCTTCCCAACTTCCATGAAAATGAAAAGATATTCACAATACATTACTGTAACATCTCAAAGGAAGTGAAACAATTGGTGAGAGTTAAGTTTGTACAACTGTTTTTTCTTCTTAGTTATTAGAAAGAACAATATAGATGTTGCCAATGTTCATTTGATGTCATCCAACTGCAAATTTCTCAGTGTATAATTTCTAATATGACTACATTACATGGTTTATGATTTATCAAAATTAATTGTCACTCGCTTCATTTTCTATCGACAACAGAATAGAAAATCACTCTTTCATATATTGAATGTGTGTGAATGTTTCATTGACATGTACGCAAATCCTTAGTGATCTAAATTGCTAGCATTCTGATTTTGGTTGTTTGCAACAGGAACTTCATATTCCTATACATTTTAGCGGATTCAGCTTTGCAAGAACATACGTTACTGGGGTACAAAAGTCTGGATTCATCCTGTGACTAAGGAGAAATGTGTAATGAAATTAGTCTTATCAAATTTTTGGAACTTGACTAGACTTTCTATTTTGAATTCTATTATAGTTGACTATATATGTTTTCATAGTTGGCATTGGAATTGACTTGTAAAGATGTGATATATTATTTTGCCCTGTAAATATTTTGCTGGAGGCTTTTGGTTGTGACTATTGCCTTTTGGTTTCGGATAATTTTTTGATTTTGAAATTTTTGTTAGTATATTGTGTTCGAGGTTGGCCTTTTGATTGTGATTATTGATATTTTTTGAATTCGAACTTTTATTGGTACATTGTGTTCCAGTCGGCATTTCAACCTTTTTTTATAACTTTGATTGTTTGATGTAAAAAAAAATCACAATTATTCAGCAAATTAAATTTTTTTCCCGACCAATTTCACTTGATTTTTTGGTCGGCAAATGTATTCCCGACCAAGTGATAGGGTCGGTCTGGATTTACTACCGTTACTTATGGTCGGTCAGAAAATAATGATAAAACACAAACACGGGGGAGTTTGTAGCTTTTTGGAATTAGTTTTTCTTGCGCTTAATAGGAGTAATAATGTCCAAAGTATAATTTCAGTATAAATTCAACCTCGTTCTTACTAATAATTTCCAAAGTATTGATATGTTAGGTTGGGTGGCACCTGAATACTTGGGAGGTTGTACTTTTGAAAGGAGTAAATTTTGTTATGTTCCGGTGAATATTTTGCTTTTGTTTTCTTCTTATTACATTGACAGAAAAAGGTAGAAAACATAGCATATTTTGGATTTTTACTAAGTCTGAATACTTAAACATTGGTAAACAATGGTCAAGATCCTTTTTTTCCTTGATAGATAATGGCTTCTCGAACAAGAACTGACAGGAAAAATAGAGTGTTTAGTACATTCTACGAGCCACCTTCAGATGTTTTCTTGTTGAAGTAGACCATATTACATCATATTACATCACTTATCCTTCATATTTTTGGCGACATTGTTTATTATTTGTCGCAACTTCTCACATTTGAAGACAATTTTTTGTGTCGCCAAACGTTTTTTGGTACTTATTTTTCTCATCACAAACTTCGCGACAAATTCAAAAAAATGTGTCGCGTTAAGTCACTTATTGCAACAACTTTTTGTATGTTGCGAAAAATCTTACGAAATCACAATTATAATTTTTAGCAACAAATATTTTTTATCACGAAAAGTTGACCTTATTGCATCACAAGCATTTTGTTGCAAGATATAAAGGTTTGTCGCCATAAGTTTCCCACCAAAAATATTTTGGCTTTGGCGTCATTCTTTATTATTTGTAGCAACTTCTCATATTTCACGACAACTTTTTTTGTCGCCAAAAGTTTTTTGGCAATTATTTTTCTCATCACAAACTTCGCGACAAACTAAAAAAATGTACCGTGTTAAGTCACTTATTGCAACAACTTTTTGTATGTTGCGAAAAATCTTATCGCGAAATCACAATTCGAGTTTTTAGCAACAAATATTTTTTATCGCAAAAAGTAGACCCTATTGCATCACAAGCATTTTGTTGCAAGAAATAAAGGTTTGTCACCCTAAGTTTCTCATCAAAAATATTTTGACGCCTTGCTTCCCTCATATTTTTGGCAACATTCTTTATTATTTGTCGCAACTTCTCACATTTCACAATAACTTTTTAGGTCGCCAAAGGTTTTTTGGTAATTATTTTTCTCATCACAAAGTTCGCAACAAACTCAAAAAATGTGTCGCGTTAAGTCACTTATTGCAACAACTTTTTGTATGTTGCGAAAAATCTTATCGCGAAATCACACTTATAATTTTTAGCAACAAATATTTTTTTATCACGAAAAGTTGACCTTATTGCATCACAAGCATTTTGTTGCAAGAAATTAAGGTTTGTCGCCATAAGTTTCCCACCAAAAATATTTTGGCTTTGGCGACATTCTTTATTATTTGTAGCAACTTCGCACATTTCACGACAACTTTTTATGTTGCCAAAGGTTTTTTGGTAATTATTTTTATCATCACAAACTTCGCGACAAACTAAAAAAATGTGCCACGTTAAGTCACTTATTGCAACAACTTTTTGTATGTTGCGAAAAATCTTATCGCGAAATCACAATTCGAATTTTTAGCAACAAATATTTTTTATCGCGAAAAGTAGACCCTATTGCATCACAAGCATTTTGTTGCAAGAAATAAAGGTTTGTCGCCCTAAGTTTCCCACCGAAAATATTTTGACGCCTTGCTTCCCTCATATTTTTGGCGACATTCTTTATTATTTGTCGCAACTTCTCACATTTCACGACAACTTTTTATATCGCCAAAGGTTTTTTTGGTACTTATTGCAACAAATTTTTGTATGTTGCAAAAAATCTTATCGCAAAATCAGAATTATAATTTTTAGCAACAAATATTTTTTATCACGAAAAGTTGACCTTATTGCATCATAAGCATTTTGTTGCAAGAAATAAAAGTTTGTCGCCATAAGTTTCCCACCAAAATTATTTTTTCTTTGGTGACATTCGTTATTATTTGTAGCAACTTCTCACATTTCATGACAACTTTTTATGTCGCCAAAGGTTTTTTGGTACTTATTTTTCTTATCACAAACTTCGCGACAAACTAAAAAAATGTGTCGCGTTAAGTTACTTATTGCCACAACTTTTTGTATGTTGCGAAAAATCTTATCGCGAAATCACAATTTGAATTTTTAGCAACAAATATTTTTTATCGCGAAAAGTAGACCCTATTGCATCACAAGCATTTTGTTGCAAGAAATAAAGGTTTGTCGCCCTAAGTTTCCCACCAAAAATATTTTGACACCTTGCTTCCCTCATATTTTTGGCGACATTCTTTATTATTTGTCGCAACTTCTCACATTTCACGACAACTTTTTATGTCGCCAAAGGTTTTTTGGCACTTATTTTTCTCATCACAAACTTCGCGACAAACTCAAAAAATGTGTCGCGTTAAGTCACTTATTGCAACAACTTTTTGTATGTCGCGAAAAATCTTGTCGCGAAATCACAGTTTTGTTGTAGTGACTGTTACATCTATAGTTGAATGGTTGAATATTGAAACGTCGAATGTAGAATTCCCTGTGTATTCAAACACGATAATATAACCATTTGTGACTTATGATTGTCAAAAAAGTGTTCCCATCCAAAAGCGATATATGTTATCATCAACTCTTTCCAATTGTATGTTAGCAATGATTCCATCAAAGCCAATTAAACGTACTGTATCACTAAGTTCATGTCGTGATCGACATTCAAAAGATCTAGGAAGCCACTATATGAGAAGAATATAAGTCTTACATTTAAATATATTTTACTTTAAGTGCAGTTTTAATAATTTTCAATAAATGTTAAAGAATGAATCATTGTAACACTCTCCAAATGAACGTTATGGCCTAATGAAGGTATGATAACTTGAAAGAAATGGTGTGATAGATCACTTCTGTTTGACATGATAATTCTACTATGGGGACAACAGGGAAATGTATATATTAAATCCTTAGCAGCAATTGGAGGTCAATTCCTTTCCACAGGAACCGTTGTCTCAAAATAGAAAATCGTATTTTAAAATGATGTAGTTTTTACCAATAAAACTCATATGGATTCACTCAGAGTCACATTTCAAATCCACAAAACTTCATGACAAAAAAAAAAAACATGTAGTTTCGAACTTATTGAATCACTGTGATAAACATTCTTGTATTTGGAAAATCATATCACAATGGAAAATTCAAATAAATGACTTCAGAAATCTGATTTCTTTGACCCATGATTATAAAAAAATTGAAAACATCACAAGACAAAAGTTTTCCAAGAAAAACAACAAAAGGCTAAAGTCTAACCAAGAAACACGTTTTCACATGCACTAACACACAATAAAGAAAATGGAAAAATTATTTTGACATACAGGAGTGTAAATAACAAAATTCTAAAAACTCACCAGCTAAAATCACTTCAATTTTCAAGAAATGAGTAAATTTCAAATTTCGCTTCTAAAAAACAGATTTAAACTTCTACAGAAAGAAAGAAAAATGACTCAGCGGAAGTGTTTTGAGGTTTTTTAGAGATAGAAATCGGCTTCAATCACAGCTTATAGAGACAATCTTGGGAGAAATAAAATGAAAAGAGAGAATAAAAAAGGAGAAGTATGGATGGTTGTCTCAGAAAATTGATTTCGAACAAAAATAATCAGTTAAAAAAATCATAAAATGTATTCAAAGTAAAAAAGTTCCTAAGAACGTTACGGATTGAGGTTAGACTAGAGTACTGATTTTTGCCAGCAAAATTATTTTCATACAGCACTGGTCCAGAAATTTTGTGGAATTCCAATAAATGCAAAACAATTATCGATGAGACAAAAAGAGTAGCACTTGAATGAGTCGTGCGAACATCGTGCTCGTGTTGGGCGTTCGTTGTTCCACGGCGAAAAAGTTACTGAGAGAGTATATGTATTAAAAATTCAATGTCCTACAAATCTCGAATGATTCACAACTTTATGATTGTTACATGACTAATTAAAAGGATTTGATCGGTTTCCATCCATGGAAACTATAATGGACTCGCATTTATAGAAACGTCTCATTCAAAAATTTCTGACGAGACACATTTTTCGGAGTGTTATGTGTTGATAAATTGAAATCAGCAGAAACACCAGCACAAAATGAACCAGCAGCATGTAGAAATTAAAGTAATGAAACTGAAATGAAGCTACTCTACTGCAGGAATAAAATGATAGAATTCAATATGAAAATTCACATTGAAGGAACTAGATGAAGGAATGTGTAGAACACTTTATTATTCATTAAAAGCTCAAGTATAAAGTGAATTACAATGCTCTATTTATAGAGTAAATCTAACAATCTAACAACTAGAAGAAGGATCTAGAAGAGGCTAGAATTTGGAAGGTGCATGCTGTGAACGTGAACTTGTTGAGGTGAGCTGGAGTTGCTGGGAATTTCTGTTGATCCATGTGCTAGGAGTATTGATTTTTGCCAGCAAAATTATTTTCATACAGCATTGGTCCAGCAATTTTGTGGAATTCCAATAATTGCAAAACAATTATCGATGAGCCAAAAAGAGTAGCACTTGCATGAGTCGTGCGAACATCGTGCGTGTGTTGGGCGTTTGTTGTTCCACAGGAAAAAGTTACTGAGAGAGTATATGTATTAAAAATTCAATGTCCTACAAATTTCGAATGATTCACAACTTTATGATTGTTACATGACTAAAAATTTCTGGACTTGCATTTATAGAAAAATCTCATTCAAAAATTTCTGACAAGACACATTTTTGGGAGTGTTACGTGACCATTTAAACACAATTTGGTCGGTTTCCTTCATTGACAGCAAAACAATAATGAACATGCATTTATTGTCCAACCATTGTACGCACAATACACGGTACTCGCGTAACTTTTGTTGAGATAGTCGTTTAAAATTTCTCATGAGATGCAATCTTATGAGTGGTACATGTCCAGTTAATAAATAATTGGCCAGTTTTCGTTAATGATAGTGCAATTATTTGAACATGCATTTATTGTTCACTAACCCTAATTTTATAAATTGATTTTTGTTCATATGGTGGTCAAAAAAATTGAATTTAGACATTTTTACAATTTTACAACTTTATAAATTTGAATTTCTCTCGTTTTATTTTTCTATGTTATTATTCATGATTGAGGGTATGAGCATTTGACGTTGCAATTAATTCAGGAGGAATATTTGAAATTATAGGTTTTTAAAGTTTATGTTTGATTTTCTCTCCTCTTTCCTCTAAACCTTTTCATCAAAATATGTGCTCCAATTGAAAATATGTACTATAAATTTTAAAGTGCAAAAGACTACGATTCCGTTATGATTGATGGGCACTTTATTTTCGTTAGATACTTGAAAGAAAAAAACATTTAAGTCAAAGCATCTGGGCAAGGGTACTGAATGAACGTATATGAAATTTTTTTTTTTTTTTTTTTTTTTACTTTTAAATCCTTAAAACAAATTATGGGTGTGTTAATGGTTATGGTTCCTATGAGTGTCATTACCACGCCCAGTTTAATTGTATTTTAAATTAAAATAGTAAAACTACAATAGAAGTCGGTTTTTACGGCATTCGTTTATGGCAAGAATATAAAGCATGCCGTAAAAATAGACTTTTTACGACATGCCTTAAATATGTGTTGTAATAATTCAGTTACTTAAAATATTTACGGCTTATATTTGGGCATGCCATAAAAGCTTGCACACTGTAAAAATGTAATGTAAGATAAAAAGGGGTGGTTTTTTACGGCTTGCATTTGTGCATGCAGTACAAATTGCAAGATAAGATAAAATGGGGTGTTTATTAATGTACAACTATAATGAACACGCATTTATCGTTTACCCAATGTATGGGATCCATGTTCTTTTAAATTAACTTTTGTTTAGTCAGGTATTCAGAAGTATCAAACAACTCATGTTTTGATGTTGTGCAATATGACTTAAAAAGAATTTGGTTGGTTTTCATCATTGACTGTGTAATATTAATAAACACCCACTTGTTGTACACCAAAGTATGGGACCCACGTAACTTTTGTTTCGACGGGTGATCAAAATTCAAATGAGATGCATTTTTATGAGTGTTACAAGACTATTTAAAAAAGATTGGTCACTTTCCATCATTGATAGTACACATACAATGAACACACACTTTTATCCACTAAATGCGTAGGATCCACATTTTATATGTTGACATTTGTTGTTAAGGTGTTCAAAATTTCAAAATTTTATCGTTTTTACAATTGTTACATGACTATTTAAATGGGTTTGACCAGGTTATTCTCAGAGACAGTGCAACTATGAAGGCCAATTGGTCTCGCCTTCTACCCTCCAGAACTCCAACACCACTTTATTAATATGACAACTCTCTCTCTCTCTCTCTCTCTCTCTCTATGTATACATTATATTTATATCCACAAATTTCTACCATAAATTCAAACTATTTTTCCGAGGCTCATGTGCTCTCAATTTTACTATCTGAACTAAAATATTTCAATTTGTAAAATCAAGAAAATAAAGTTAGAGTCCTAGAAAATCTGTGGATAGTTGTATATACATAGTTGTCGTCATCAAATGTGATAATGGTTTCTACATCACAGCCCAATCATGATCTTCCTAGTACCCTATTACATTATTTTACCAATCTCCAATCTCATCACAGTCGGGCGTTCTAGTCTATGAACATGGAGGAAATTCTCAAGAATATTGACTTTGATTCAGAGTGTTATTCTATGGATATAATGGAATTGCTGGCTTTCGTGTTGGTGCTGGAGGATAATTAAAGATGAGGAGTAATTGGGAGGACTACAAGAAAAATCAAAAACCAAATCAATCTGCCTAAATATGGAGATAACATGCTTCAATTTCACAACTTTAGCAAGAAGAAAGTACTCATTAGAGACTTTATGGGCTAGATCCTTCCAGTCTTTGATTCGGACCTGATTTTCTTTGAATTGTAAAAAAGGTGGAAAAGAGACAAAAATGAACAGCCCATCCATGGTTTATTACATCGTGCATGAGTCGTGCATTCATTGTTCAAGACAAAAAAGGTTATTGAGAGTACATATATTAAAGAATAAAAGTTGCTGGAAGAAATGGCTCTTGTTTTCCCTCTCATAGTTCGATCCCACTATGATCTCATTTAGGGTCTCACAAAACTCCTAAACCGAATGTACCCGATCCGGATCGAGCTGTTCAGTTCGATTCTTCTATTTCTAAATACTCGAATGGGTATTAGAATCGAGAACTCACTGATTTCATTGTATTCTCGGTTCTAGATCAAGAACCGAATATCTCTAATTTCTTATATTGAATAAGTTAAATTATGTTAATTTTTTTCTAAATGAAATTGTCAATTAACGAATTAAGTGATTAACTATAAGTGCGCTAGGCTCCAACTCTTGGGGCCAACCCAACTTGAGACCAAAATATTTTTTTCCTACACTTTTCAGTCCAAGCCCAACTTTACTTATTAATTTACTTAACACCTACTGATTCTATCATTTAGTTTTAGCTATTGCCCTCGTTTTCAGCCGCTCCATTATCACAAGCCAGAAACTCATCTTTGCTCCTCAAGATCCACATGGACAACACTATGAAATCCTACATTTCCCATATTAAATCTTATTAATTGGAATTTTTATTTTATTTATGTTTGTCAATTGTGCTTTTTAGTTATTTATTGTAGAATGTTTTAGTGTGGCAAGTCATTCAATGGATGAATAATTTAGAGTAATTAGCACATAACGTCCCTACCTTTCACTAGTACTGTGCAAAACGTTACTTTTAATTTTTGGAATTTTCATCCTCAATTAAACTTACGATTGATTGAAACATCGTTTCCATCTATTTTCATCCAACTTCTATGATAAGTGAAGGGTATTTTCATCCTAGAACATTTTTTTCTTCTTTCCCATGGAACCCATTTTCCCCTCTGTTTTTTTCCTCTAAAAAATAACTATATGCATAATGAAGAAAAGAAGGAACAAATGTCACACCTGGAAAGTCATATAATTTCCTTCGGAAATTATGACCCTTGCCTTGTTTTCCTCCAAGTGGATGGAGTGCATTGATAAATCTTTGGTTTACTTCCGAGGACCAATGGCGCCTTTGTTTTAACGGTGCCCTCTGCAGTACCCTACCGTTACTACATTTCGCTTTTAAAATTCAAACATGATCCCATTTCACTCACATCTCCACGAGATGATTTCTTGAATGGCACAAATGCCCCTCTCCCTGCTGCCAAAATAATACATGTGTTGTTGATACTTACTTCGGATGCCCTCTTCTTGATACTTCTATAGTAAAAAAATTTGATTTCGAACATAAATAATCAATTAAAAAAGTTCCTAAGAACGTTATATACTAGAGTCTTGATTTTTGCAAGAAAAAAATATTTTCATATGGCACAGGGTGCTCCACAGCTGAGCAAACTCATCCAAATTTTTTGCCACTGAATTCTCCTCATCTTTTTTCCCTTCCATTTTCATCAGAATCACTCTTTAAAGGTACCACTTCTTTACCCTTTATATATGCAATTCCTCATTTAGTTTCTCGATAGCTGAAGAAAATCAAATTATCCCCAAAAAAAGTCAGAACCCACAAAATAAAACAAAAAAGGTACATAAAGATCAAATATTTATATAAAAATATTATATCCCAACCATTATTGACATCATTATTAGTTAATTAGGATTCCTAGTAGAAATAAATCATTGTTATTATTGATTTTCTCTCCTTTCACTTTTCTATATTATTATTATTATTCATGATTGAGGTATGAGATTTTGACGTTGCAATTGATTTTGGAGGAATGTTTGAAATTATAGGTTTTAATTCATTTTTCCTTTAGACTTTTTAACCCAAATATATGCTCCAATTGAAAATATGTACTATAAATTTAAAAGTACAAAGGATTACGATTCGGTTGTGATTGACGGGTACTTTATTTCCATTAAATACTTGAGAGAGAAAATACCTGAATGAAAGCATTTTGGCAAGGGTACTGATTTTGACCTCCTTAATGTTATGTTAGTTTTAAAAAATTGCATTTAAACTTTTGATCTCACAATAGAAAATGTGTGGCTCTGCCACTGCATGCATGTGTTGTGCGTTCCTAGTTCAAGATAAAAAAAATTTACTGAGAGAGTATATGCTCTAAAAAATTGATGTTGTGCAAAAATTTCGAATGAGACAATTTACCCAATTCATGGGGCCACGTTCTATTAAATTAAATTTTGCTTAGTCGTGTATTCAAAAAGATCCAACAAAACATGTTTTGATGATCTACATAATCGTTTAAAAAGAATTTTGGCTGGTTTTCATCGTTGACAGTGCAATAATAATGAACACCCATCTGTTGTACACAAAAATATGGGATCCACATAACTTTTGTTTGGACAGGCAATCAAATTTCAAATGAGATGCGTTTTATGAGTGTTACATGACTATTGTTCGTATGGATCCACATTTTACGCGTTGACTTTTGTTCATCTGGTGTTCAAAAATTATGAATTTAAACATTTTTACAATTGTTACATGACTATTTGAAAGGGTTTTGTCGGGTTTTCCTCGGAGACGCTGCAACCATCAAGGTCAATTGGTCTCACCTTCTACCCACCACCACTCCAACACCAGTTGATTAAAATGACAACTATGCCCTTCATATTAATACTCGCCATATCCCAGAAAGCTCTTTTTATTTACTCCAGCAAACAGTTTTTACTGCTCTCTCCGTATTTTTTCTCTTTCTTTCTCTGTATACATCGTCTTTATATCCACAATTTTTTACCATAAATTCAAACTATTTTTCCATGGCTCATGTGCTCTCAATCATACTATCTGAACTAAAATATTCCAATTTGTAAAACCGAGAAAGTACAGTTAAAAAATCTGTGGACAGTTGTATATACATAGTTGTTGTCATCAAATGTGATGACGGTGTCTACATCACAGCCCAGCCACAATCTTCCTCGTACCCTATTACATTATTTTACCAATCTCCAATCTCATCGCAGTTGGGCTTTCGAGTCTATGAACATGGAGGAAATTCTCAAGAGTATTCACTCTGATTCAGAGTGTTTTGCCTTGGATATAATGGGTTTGCTGGTTTTCGAGTTGGTGCTGGAGGAGAATTGAAGATGAGGAGTAATTGGGAGGATTACAAGAAAAATCAAAAACCAGATCAATCTTCCTAGATATGGAGATAACATGCTTCAATTTCGTAAAGTTAGCAAGAGGAAAGTATTTATTAAAGACTTTCTAGACTAGATCATTCCAGTGAGCTTTTTAGAGGATGAGTCCAGCCATTTTCCTTGATTCGGGTCTGATTTTCTTTAAATTGGAAAAAATTAAAAGAAGAGGCACAATTAGAAGCCCATCCAGGGTTCATTACATCGTACATGCGTTGTGCATTCGTTGTTGAAGAGGAAAAATGTTATTGAGAGTATATATATGAAAAAAATCTAAGTTGTTGGAAGAAATGGCTCTTGTTTTCCTTCTCAAAGTTCGATCCCACTATAATCTCATTTTGCTTTATTAAAAACTAGGGCTAGACAAAACTTCCGAACCGACCCAATCCAAACCGAGCGATCGATTCCATTCTTCATAGTTAAATACTCGATTGGTACTAGAATAATAACCGATATGTTTGATTTCGTTCTCGGTTCTAGACTAGGAACCGAATAACCTAACAAGAATTGAATCTCCTTAATATTTTTTTATATTGAATAAGCTAAATTATTTTATTTTTTTTCTTAAAAAATGGTCAATTAACTAATTACGTGATTAACTATAAGTGCACAAGGCTCCAACTCTCAAGAGCCCATCCAACTTGAGCCCAAAATATTTTTTACTACAAATTTCAGTCCAAATCGAACTTTACTTCACAATTCACCTATCACTCACTCACTCATTCTATCATTTAGGTTTAGCTATTCCCCTCGTTTTCAGTCTATCCTTTCTCACAAGCCACGACTTCATCTTTGCTCCTCAAGATCCACACGGACCACACCATCAAACCCTATTCTTTCCGAAATTAAATCTTATTAGTTGGAAAATTTTTAGTTTATTTATGTTTGTTAATTATGCCTTTTCAGCTATTTATTGTAGTGTTTTTTAGTGTGACAAGTCAATCATTGGATGATCAATTTAGTGTAATTAGTAATCAATGTCCCTACCTTTCAGTGTTATTGTGCAAAACTTCGTTACCTTTCATTTTTAGCGTGTTGACCCTTAATTACATATTTGATTGCGCAAAACATCATTCCAACTATTTCCATAAAACTTCTATAAGTGATGGATATTTTGGTCCTAGAATATCTTTCTTTTTCTTTCCCAATTGAACCCATTTTCTCCTCTAAAAAATAAAAATCCGTAGAATTAGGAAAAGATGGATCAAATGTCACGGCTGAAAACTCATATAATTTCCTTTAGAAATTATGACCTTCACCTTGTTTTCCTATGGACTGCATTGATAAATCTCCGATGCAGTTCTCAGGACCAATGGCACCTTTGCTTTCACGGTGCCGACTGTTGTGCCCTACCGCTATTACATTTCACTTTTAAAGTCAAACGTGATCCCATTTCACGCACATACATCTCCACCAGATGATTTCTTGTATGAGTCATGCGAACATCGTGGGCATGTTGGGCGTTCGTTGTTCCACGGGAAAAAAGTTACTGAAAGAGTATATGCATTAAAAATTCAATGTCCTACAAATTTTGAATGAGTCACAAATTTATGATTGTTACATGACTAATTAAAAGGATTTCATTGGTTTCCATCCATTGAAACTATAATGGACTCGCATTTATAGAAACTTGTCTCATTCAAAAATTTCTGATAAGGCACATTTTTGGGAGTGTTACGTGACCATTTAAACACAATTTGGTCGGTTTCCGCCATTGACAGTAAAACTATAATGAAGATGCATTTATTGTCCAACCATTGTACGCACAATACATGGGAGTCACGTAACTTTTGTTGTGATAGTCGTTTAAAATTTCTGATGAGATGCATTTGTATGAGTGTTACATGTCTAGTTAATAAATAATTGGCCAGTTTTCGTTAATGATAGTGCAATTATTTGATGGAGTGCATTTATTGTCCGCTAAACAGTATAACCCTAATTTTATAAATTTATTTATGTTCATATGGTGGTCAAAAATTTTGAATTTAGACATTTTTACAATTTCACAACTTTATAAATTCGATATTCTTTCCTTTTACTTTTCTATGTTATTATTCATGATTGAGGTAAGAGATTTTGACATTGCAATTGATTTTGGAGGAGTGTTTGAAATTATAGGTTTTAATGTTTATATTTGATTTCGTCTCCTTTTAATTTCCTTTACACCTTTTCACCCAAATCCGTGCTTCAATTGAAAATATGTACCACAAATTTAAAAGTGCAAAGGATTACGATTTGGTTATGATTGAAGGGCACTTTATTTCCATTGGACACATGAAAGAAAAAATATTTGAATCAAGGCATTTTGGCAAGGGTACTGATTTTGACCTCCTCATGAGTAACGCCGAGACTATGAAGGTTGGTTTGATTCTAAAAAAAAAATTCTTTAGACTTTTAAATCCTTAAAACAAATTCTGGACAAGTTAATTGTTATGGTTTCTCTGAGTGTCATTACCACCCTCAGTTTTATTGTATTTTAAATTATACTAGTGAGGCGTCGTGCATTGCACGATTACTGTTATTTTTTTGTAAGTGATTATTTTATTTTTTAATTTTTTTGAATGACAATCTATTTTAGAACATGTAAACATTTAATCATGTCTTCTAATATTTTGTTAATACAAACCTCTTAAGGAAATTACAAAATCTTAAACTTTTAATTTATAATTTCCTCTTTCGTAACTTATCATATAGGATGGCTACAAATATTTCTCCTTTGCATTTGGAAAGAGAAACCTATTGAAGAGTGGAACAAATTGTTAATAAGGTCATATTCGCTTCAATTGTAGAGTGGAATAACCAAGTGTTGGAGGAAATACAGTATTTCAATTGTTAATAAGGTCATATTCGCTTCTGCCTGCTGTTCATTATCTGTTTAACTCTGCTTTATATCTTCTGCTATGTGAAGGAGAAAAAGGAAGTAGGAAAATGGGAAAGAAAACATACCTTTATTCATGATTAATGAATACGATGATGATTCTTGTCACTTATGGGTGGTACACTAGAACAGATGTTTGAAAGATAGAACTTCATAGAAGAGGCAGAATGAGGGAGATTTCTTCATGTCTCTATGAATGTTTGGTGTGACAGGAGGTTTATTTGAGTCTTTATTATTGAACTTTTCACCAAGCCAATTTTTTATTTGAATTTCATCAATATGCACAGAATGTTAATCATGATATGAACCCAAAATTAAATTTTCTCTGGCAACTATTTCATCTTAGCAATTACTAGTCCATTTTCTTTAAAGTTTTGGTAAGGGAAAAATCATTTTGGTATGATCTGTATTTTTCCTTTTTGTTTTCTCCTTTCCCCTTTGGCAAGTGGAAGAAAGGGAGCATGAACATTCTCTCCCAGACCCCATAAATCCTTCTACGTGACATTATGTGTTTTAGTCCTCTCGATTTTTTTTCTTTGGGTTTCCCCATTTTTATGCAATATTCGCTTCACTGCAACAAACTTCTACTTGCAAGGAGCTATCTGAACTAACTGCTCCAAATTGCTTGTGTTGTATAAGCACAATCATGGCGTAGGTAAAAGGTCCTGCGTAGGTGAAGGTAGTGATTGTGTTGGAGGAAAGTATATGATATTGAGATCCATCCTGTTATGGTTTTGCTAAGGACCTGATTGTTTGAATCTTCAAGAATTCGAGTAGATCTAGCAATGATTTGAACAAGTGGCAAAAGAGAATGATGTAATTAATCCCAATTTTATGAGAAACAAGGCTTTATTTTTTGGATTATTTTCTAGTCTGATAGTTTTCGTGTGACTATTCCTTCTATTTATTTTAGATATGCCACATTCATTATCAATTGTATGCATTATATCAATTTGTTCATGATTGGTCAGTTCCTCACATCCATTTACACTGTCTTAGATTCTGATACAGCAGGACCACCGCAAAATATAAGATGTTGGATAAAATATGTTGCTGCCTGCAAAGTTAGGTATGAACAGTATTTTTTTTTTTGTCTTCGTGAATAGAAATTTCATTTATTCCTTTGATTAAAACTTTGAAGTGTAAATTTGTGATATACAAATTCTTGAAGACGAGGTAGTTTTGCACTGGTGCACGAAATAAGCTCTAATGTTAAACACTAGACAACTTTCACTTATATATGGTTTTCAAGTTTTAATGATTCTTAATGTTGGCATCATATTTTTTTGCAGGAATACACATATAATTTTCTCGAGTTCGGAAGCAGAAGATTTTCTCGGGGTGATCATTAGTCTCTTCCTTGATCGACAACTTTTGGGCTTGAGTATGATATTGAATGCATGCATGTATTCGGTTATAAGTTTCTTCAAAGAGGAGGAATGGCATGACAGTTGTGAGAGAGTCACAAAATCGCTTGGTTGCAGGTTTCCCTCTGACACTCCTCTTTAATGACTAATCTTTATGTCTACTTTTCTTTCTACTGTGCATTGATTTACTTGTCAAATATGTGTTTGATACATGCCTGATGTTTTTATACTTTTTTTGTAGAAGAAAATTAATGGAAGTGGCAGAGCTGCATTTGAAGCTCGATTAATACTATTACTGACTGGATTAAATGATCCACAAAGCTTAATTTATTTGATAATCATGAGATAGGGTTCAGAACTAGTTGGAAAACTCTAAATGATGGATGTGAATGAGAGAAATCAATCACCTCCATGTTGGAAAGTAAAATTCGATTTATTGTATAATTCTATATGGTTTCTTGATTATTTAAGATATGCATTTCATGTGTACGTGTTTCTTGGGCATCATATCCAGCCCTCTTTGTATTTTGATACTTGATCTTTTCCTTCCCTGCTCTTTGCTAAAAATGTGCTGTTACTGAAGAAGATTGCCTAGGGATATCAATTGCTTGAGAATGGTTGAGAGTATATCAGGAAGCAATGGACGAAGTAAACACCTGCGAAGTGCAGTGGCAAAACAATTTCTATTAAGATACTTGAATGAGAAGGTGACAGTTGAACTTAATATCCCTATTGTCTGTAAATTCATGCATATATAAATCTTTTTAGGATCGTAATGAAATTTCTAGGTTTCGAGTGATATTTTGTTTGGTTGCCACTTTTAATCATATGCAAGCCCTAAAAGGGATTGAGCTTGGGTATTGTAACTTTAATTAATTAGTCTTATTTTTATATTATGCTGAAACTGAATGTGAACTTGTACTTCGTTCTACATTATCATATAGACTGTAACACAAAATTTTAAGGGTTTTGTTCCTTATTCGTAGGAATGTGATGCAGAGGATATCCTAAGAATGCTAATCTCAATTAATGTGAAGGACAAGAATTGTGATCTTTCCAAGATGTACATATACTTGGGTCTGGCAGACAACTGGCTGTTATTTCTAAGATGTTTTTTTGTAGTAGTCTTTTGAGAATTGTTGAGATGAACTTTACATTGACACACTGCATTGAACCTAATTTAATATTTTTATTTATCGAAACAATTTATGGATTAATTTTGTTTTGTTATTATTATATATTTGTTGGTAATCAAATAAATAAATAATTTTTAAAAAATTAAATTGATATTTACCGCATTCAACATAACGCCGTAAAAAGTGCGATACTTTTTACAGCGTGCATAAGCATGCCGTAAATTGCACCTTTTATGGCGTACAGCTGAACGCCGTAAAAACGAATTTATGCTATTCTATAGACGACGTACTCTGCAAACCATAAAAGGTAAACCACTTTTTAAGGCATGGCTTTATATGGCGTGTGGCCGCACGCCGCAAGCCGTAAAAAGTACATTTTGTTGTAGTGAAAGTCAACATATAAAACATGGATCCCGGATAAAAGTGCGTGTTCATTGTATGTGTACTATTAATGACGGAACTCTCCACTCTTTTTTAAATAGTCACACCACTCGTATAAATGCATCTCATTTTCAATTTGATTACCTGTCCAAACAAAAGTTACGTGAGTCCCATACTTTGGTGTACAAGAGATGAGTGTACGTTATTATTGCACTGTCAATGATGAAAACCAACCAAATTCTTTTTAAATAACAATTTAGATCATCAAAACATGTTTTGTTTGATATTTTTGAATACCAGACTAGACAAAAGTTGATTTAAAAGAACAATGATCCCATGCATTGGGAAAACAATAAATGCGTGTTCATTATTGTTGTACATTTGAAGACACAAAAGACAACACTTTTGAAGTAGTCGTCATTCGAAATTTTTGCATAACATTGATTTTTTTAATGCCTATACTCCCTCAATAACTTTTTCGTGTTGAACCATGAACGTACAACACATGAACACAGTGGCAGATATTTTTTACCTCGGACGGGAAATTTGTTATTTTAATTTTTTTTGAAAAAATAAAATAACATTAATGAAAATAAGTCAATATATTAGTACAATTGTAGGTTATGCATTTTCATACTTTAAAAATGTTGTATAATTACATCATTATAAATATTGTCAAATACATCATTCTCAATATATGCCACCAAACCATTGATCTCCCATCACATCCGATTATGCAGTCGATTCTTGACAATCTTCATTTCTCGTTGACTATGTAATACAGTCCAAGAATAAAAAAATAACATAGGACAACTAATGACAAAACCATAAACATCAATAAAGCCTACACTCTTTACCTTGTGCCTAGCCACACTAGATGACGCAAATTGACTAGCTTTATTCACAATATATAATCACGAATTAGTTGGCTTTCAATAATAGCATAAAAGTGGTGGTAATGAATTAGTTGGATTCTTTATTCAGTTTGCACTTTTCATATGTGTCCAAACCGGGAATGGTTTTCTCCATATGAAACAGTTACAAGGGGTTCCGTGATAATGGGAAGCAATAAGCCTTGTAGAATTGCTGGGATTGGTAACGTCAAAATCAAGATGGTTGATGGAAAGGTTAGAACTCTTGGCCAAGTTCGACATGCTCTAGGTATCAACAAAAATGTGATTTCCTTAAGTACTCTTGATGCAAAGGGGTACAGGTACACCGGTGGAGGTGGAGTTCTAAACGTTAGCAAGGGTGTCCGGGTTGTGTTAAGGGGGCAGAGAAAGTCTCGGTTATATGTGTTGGAAGGTTCGGCGATCACGGAGGAAGCAGCTGTAGCTTATGGTTTGGTAAGCGGTAACTCGGGAAGAGTTGTTCGTGATAATTCGAACGAGGCTTCTAGTAGCTCGGGTGGAGCTGGTTGTGATCTTGTTGATCGTGTTGCTCATGGTGATTTGAGCAGATTTGACAACTCAGGTGGAGTTGGCATTGCTTATGGTGATTCAAGCAAGTTTATTGACTCGGATGGAGCTGGAAGTGAACGAGATGATTCAAGCAAGGATGGCGCGCAAGGTAGTTATGCTGGTTTGTAGGGATTGGATGTAGTTCACACTTGGTGGGTGTGCTCGAAAGGGGCATGGCGTGACCGGGGGGGCATGGGGTGTCTGGTGGAGACATGGTGGAAGAGTTGGAGAATGACTTGAAGAGTGGAGATTAATTATTTTTTTATGAAATTTGTGTCAAGGTGGAGTTTGTTAGGATTTGTGAAAAAAATTCTATGTGATTTAGGAGTTTGTTGCATATAGGAAGCTTGATTAATTTTGGTTTAGAAGTTCGGTTTGATTAGGAATCAAATATCATCATGTTTTGGGAGTTTGATTGAGTTAAGGACTTCTTGGATGGATGAAAGAGGTGTTTTGGAAACACTAGGATGGAGCCGGAAGCAAAAGGGAAAGAAAAAACGCGAAGGGGAAAATTGGACAACAACCAAGCGCTAGGCGCTGGGCGGTAGCGCTCAGCGGAGGAATTTCACTCGGTTTTGGTTTCTGACACGATTTTGGACTCCTATCTCATCCATAACTCCGTGATTTGACTTATATAAATACTCCACAAGGTATAGGCACTTCAAAAGGGCAATACACAAGAAATTAAGTGACTCTTGAGAGATCATAACAATTTAGATCATTGGTTGTATACATTAGGAATAAGAGAGAATTGTTTAAATTAGATTGAAAAGATCAAATCTTGTAAGACAATTGTTGGTGTTTCTTGGTATAATAAAATTCTCCTCTTCCAAAATATTCTTGGTTGTTGTATGATCCATTAAAATTTCATATTGCTTATACACTTCTTCTTTAATTATTAGGGCGTTTGTTTTACAAAAGAATCAAAGAGAATTGTTGGACTCATCCCCCAATCATCATCACTGGGATGATCAAATCATAAAAGTCTAATAAAAACTTCGCTCTTGCAAAGTTACAAAATCGAAGCATGTTATCTACATATTTAGGCAGATTGATTTTGATTTGGTTTTTGATTTTTCTTGTAGTCCACTCAATTACTCATAATCTTCAATTCTCCTCCAGCACCAACACGAAAACCAGCAACCCCATTAAATTCCAAAGCAAAACACTTTGATTCAGAGTAAATAGTTTTGATAATTTCCTCCATGCTCAAAGTCTCGAAGTCCGTCTGTGATAGTAGAGATCGGTAAAAGAATGCAATAGGGTACTAGGCAGATTTTGATTGGGCAGTGATGTAGACACCATCATAACGTTTAATGATGACAATGTATATACAACTGCCCACCGATTTTCTAGGACTTTAACCGAATTTCCTCCTTTTTTTCAAATTAAAATATTTGAGTTCAAACATTAAAATTGAGATTGTGTGAGCACTGTAAAAACAATTTGAATTTATGTTAGAATTCTGTAGTTATGATATCAATTAGCAAAGCTCGCAAAAGTTCGATATCAATTTCAGATTAAGTGCAAATAGAAATTTAAAACATATTCTGCTATGACTATTGAAGAAATTTGCACTGAAAAAATTATATCTCATGTCGAAGTTCTAACTATCAGTCTCAGACTCTCCTTAATTGATGCAGGGGAGAAACGCTCACCGAGAAGAATCACACCAGTTGTCAGGAAGAATCACCCAGTCACTAGTCACTCGTCGGGAAGAATCACGACAGTCGCCAGTTGTTGTCTTCAGTCGGGATTCTTTGGGGAATTGGAAATTGGGGGAAAATGGAGGAATTAGGGGAAAAGGGAAAGGAAATTGGGTTTTGATCAATAGACGGGCTTGGGTTGGGTGGGCATCTTCTTTTTTATTTTTTTTTTAAAGAAATTTCTTTTTTTTTTTTGGCCCAATGGGGGCGGTTGCCCCCACTAGGCCCTTAATAGGTCTGCCCCTGATCACTGGAATGATCGAGTCTAGAAAGTTTCTAATAAAAACTTCTTTCTAAACTAGTCCATTCCATTACTCCTCATCTTCAATTCTCCTCCTACACCAACACGAAAACCAGCAGCCCAATTAGTATCCACTCTAAATTGGAGTAAATATTCTATAGAATTTCCTCCATGCTCATAGACTCGAAAGCCCCACTGTAATCACAGTGGAGATTGGTAAAAGAACGTAATAGGGAACTCGGCAGATTGAAATTGGGCCGTGATGTACATGCCATCATCACCCTTGATGACGAAAACTATGTATATACTACTGTCCAATATCTAAGACTTTAACCTTATTTTCTTCATTTTGAAAATAGAAATATTTTATGTTCAGACTGTAAGATTGAGAGTGCATCATCATTGTAAAAACAATTTGAATTTGTGATAGAAATATGTAGTTAAAAAAAGATAGATATAGAGAGAGTAAAAAATGGGATAGGGAGGGCACTAAAGGCTGTTTGCTTGAGAGATAAAAGAAGCTTGGTTGGATAGAAAGAGTACTAATATCAAAGGCATACTTGTCAATTTAATCAAATGGTGCTGGAGGTGTGGTGGGTATAGTGTCATGCAAGTTGGTCGTTATAGTTGACTCTCACGATCTCTTTTCTCTGGTTTTCTTCGAAGAAGCTGTGTTCTTCTTCTTCCTTTGGTGTTCCAAGGTGTCGATCCTAAAACCTATTGTTGTGAGTTTCCTATGTATTACTCAGACTTGAAATAGGAGCTAGGTTAGGTTGGTTTCTCGTTGGGTTCAGGTTCGAAAAAGGGGAAGTATTGGCTGTATAAGGTAGACCATTTGGTCGATGATCCTAGCCAAGGAAGAAGGGTTCTGAACCTGTTCTCTAGCTCTCTTTGGAAGGTGATTTGCGTGGTGTGGAAGGGTATTCCTGAGCCACAATTCAGCCATGAATGGAGGAGGAAGAACCAACAAAGGAAGTCAAGTTCTGCCCTTTTATTGTCCCCTTTTTTAGCTTTGTTTTCTGTCGATTAGTTTATGCTATGCTTTATATGTACATGCAAATGTTGGATTACAATGTTGTACATTCTGTAAATGCTAAGAAATTGATTTGGAGCCTGTTTTAATTCTATTAGCATTGCATTTGTGATTACATTATGCTCTGTTTTTCCTTAACATATGGTATTAGAGCCTAGCTTCGGTCTAAGGTTTTTTATCGTTCATTGATTTAGGCATTTTTTGAATGTTCTATTTTGGTTAGTTCGTTGTTTTTTGGCATTCTAGGGTTTCATAATTCTATACTGATTATTGTGACCATGTGTTGTGCATGTTGTTGACTGATTGGGTAACTCTGGTGATTCTGGTGAACTTTGGTTGGCTTGCTCGACTGAGGGTATTGTCACTGTTTTTCAACAGTGGTTTGGTAAGATTATTGGAAACTCTTCGATAGGTTAGGTTTGGTACTTTTACCATTTTATGCACGATTGCTTGATTACTAAATTCTTATGACTAATTTGTAACCTGAAAAGCATATTTACTTACATTGTATACTATTCACTGCCTGAGTTTTGGATTACACCTACACACATCACACTGAAGTTTAGAGATTGAATTGATTCGGTGTTGTGTTTCATTTTTGGACATTGGTTTTAACTCTGCATTCATATCGTGTGCTGATCATCTGAAAAAGATTTTTTTGAAACTTTTTCTGCTGTGTCCATGAGTACTGGTCACCCTTTTACAGAATCTGGAATGGGTTCGAGGGTCGAATTATCTCAATTCAATGGAAATGGGGACTACTCAATTTGGAAACAGAAAATGAGGGCCATTTTGGTCTAACAGAGAGTTGCTAAAGCTCTCAATAATCCTTTGATTTTTTCTGATGAGTTAAAAGCTAAACCTGATGAAATAGAAGAAATGAATGAAATTGCATACATTTCCATAATCTTGCATTTATCTGATAACACTGTTAGACAAGTTGATCATGCTAAAGATGATAGGACATTATGGACTGCCTTAGATGCCTTATTTTTGACTAAGACTTTGCCTAACAAGATCTATCTATTAGAAAAATTGTTTAGTTTTAAAATGGACCTGGGGAATGATGTAGAGGGAAATTTGAGCAATTATAGCATAATCGTTAAGAGTTTGGCTCATAATGATAAGAAGTTCGCAGATGAGAATTTTAGCTGTCATATTGTTAAATTCATTGCCCGAATCTTACAAAGAAATCAGAAACGCCATAAAATATGATAGGGATATTCTTACGCAGGCTATAGTAGTAGATGCGCTGAAATCGAGGGAACTAGAACTCAAAAGAGACAACCGAACAAATGTGAGAGATGAAAGCTTATTTGCTAGGGGAAGAAATGAAAAGAGAGAATTTAACTTCCAGAACAAAAAGGGAAGATGAAAGTCTAAAATGAAATCAAAATTTAAAGACAGAAATGGTAATAAATGTTACAACTATGGAAAGTTTGGACATTCTAAAAAAGATTGCTTTGATTGGAAGAAAGAACTAAAAGACTTGAATAAAAATGATCATGACAATGCTGCCGTTGTTTCTGAATTTGATAGTCTACATGTCCTAAATGTGTTTGAGGGGGAATTTGATAAAAATTGGATCCTAGACACAAGGTGCACCTTTCATATGTGCCATGAAATGTCTTGGTTCTATAACTATTGAGAGGTTGAATCTAGAAAAGTCTACATGGGAGACAACAACTCTCAGAATGTAATTGGAGTTGGTGACATGGCCATCGGAATGTACGATGGGGTTGTCAGGCAACTCAGGGAGGTTAGATATGTCCCTAATTTAAAGAGGAACCTCATTTTTTTAGATACTCTTGAAGATGAGGGATATACCTTTAAATCTGATAATAACGTTCTGAAAATTTTTTAAAGGTTCTCTAATAGTTATGAAATGATCCAAGAGGAATTGGCTGTACTATCTAGAGGGCAAAACTGAAACAACACTTGATTTAAGTCTTCTTGCTGTCAATAAAGACAAAATCAAACTTTGGCATAATAGAATGGGTCACATTGGATTTAAAGGGCTAAAATCTTAAACAAATAAAAATTGCTAGGAAATGATGAAATTGAAACTATGGATTTCTGTAAAACGTATGTTTTGGGTAAGTCTCAAAAGGTTAGCTTTGAAGCTAGCTCTCATAGGACCAACAATCCATTGGACTATATTCGTGCTGATCTATGGGGTCCTGAGAAGTATTCCACATTTGGTGGAAGTAAGTACTTCTTATCCTTAGTGGATTATTACTCAAGAAAAGTTTGGATTTATCCTTTGAAAGCTAAGTTGGAAACTTTTGGAAAATTCAGAATTTTGCTTAAGTCTATTGAGAATCAGTTAGACAAGAAACTCAAAACATTTAAAACTAATAATGGGCTTGAATTCTGCAATTTCAAATTTGACAACTTTTGTAAGCAGAAAGGGATAATAAGACACGGAATCGTTAAATACACACCTGAACAAAATGGGGTCACCGAGAGAATGAATAGGACAATAATGAACAAGGTTAGGTGTATGTTGATTATCTCTGGCCTTGCCAAAGGTTTTTGGGCTGAAACTACAAGTACTACAACTTATCTGATTAATAGGTCACCGTTCAGCAGTCTAGGGTTTAAGACCCCACAGGAGTTGTGGACGGGGTAGCCTCCAAATCTGAGTCACCTGGGGGTGTTTGCATGTGCTACCTTTGCACATCAATTTGAAGGGAAACTTGAACCTAGGGCTGTCAAGTGTGTGATGTTAGGGTATCCAGAGGGTGTGAAAGGCTATAGGTTATGGGTTTTAGGGGTTCAAGGCATTAAGATTATTGACAGCAGGAATGTAGTCTTTAATGAATCTGAAATGCCTTGTCTAAAATAAAAAACTGATGAAGCTAACAAATCAGAAATTGAGAGGAGTGTTTAGACTGAGGTGAAGCATACTAATCTTGATTGACCTATACCTGGGAATGACAGTAATGACCCTACACATCAAGAACCTGAAACTGAACCTAAAGAGGTGACTGAACTTCAAGATAACATTGAACCAGTTGAAGTTGAACATTTTAATGATCATCCATCTAATTGAGATTACCAACTTACTAAGGATAGGGCTAGAAGGCAGATCAGGTTTAATTTGAGATATGAATCCCTAAATTTGACCGATTATTCCTTAGTTTCAAGTGAAGCCCTTGAACAGATAGAACCTGCTAGTTATGAAGAAACTATTAATGGAAATTAATTTGAAAATTGGATAAAAGTCATGCACGAAGAAATGAAATCTTTGAGTGATAACAAAACCTGAAAACTTGTTAAGAAACATAAAGATCAGAAATTAGTTACATGTAAGTGAATCTACAAGTTAAAATAAGGTTTGAGCCCAAATAATTTGTGAGGTATAAGGCGAGATTAGTGGCTAAGGGTTATACTCAAAGAGAGGGTATGGACTATAATGAGATATTTTCACCCATAGTTAAGTACAAGACGATCAGATTGATGTTGGCTCTTGTTGTTCAATTCAATTGCGTTTTTACACGGGGAGTTGGAAAAGTATATCTTCATGAGCCAATCACCAGGTTTTGTGGCTAGAGGCAAGTTTGATTATGTGTGCAAGTTAAATAAATATTTGTACGGGCTGAAACAGATCCCAAGACAATGGTAAAGAGGTTTGATGCCTATGTAATGAAGATAGGGTTTAAAAGAAGTGAATTTGATGCTTGCTTGTATTTTAATGACATAAAAAGCGGTTATGAAGTCTATTTATTGCTTTATGTCGATGATATGCTTTTAGCTGGACCTAGCAAGTCTCAAATTAAAGAACTGAAAGATCTTTTAAAATCGAAATTTGACATAAAGGATTTAGGGAATGTTAGAAAGATTCTAGAAATGGTGATAACAAGGGATAGGGCTCGGAATAAATTAACAATTTCACAAGAAGCTTACTTGAACAAAGTTGCAATAAAATTTGGAATGAAAGACAGTAAAATTATTAATGTGCCTCTTGCTACTCGTATGAATTTTTCACATGATCATTCGCCTAAATCCGAGTCTGAATTGAAAGAGATGAAAAATATTCCGTATGCTAATGCCACATGTTCTGTCATGTTTTCTATGATTACCACTAGACCTGATCTTGCATTTTCCATCAATATTCTGAGTACATTCATATGCAACCCTAGTAAGCCACATTGGGCAGGTATGAAATGGCTATTGAGGTATTTGGTTGGGACTTTAAATCTAGGCTTAATGTTTGAAAAAAGATCTGAGAAGTTAACTCTTAAAGGCTACATTGATTTGGACTTTGTTGGTGATAGAGACAGTAGGAAATCAACTACAGCTTACTTCTTTACCCTAGGTGATAACTATATAACACAGAAATCTCAGCTGCAACCTTTAGTGACTTTGTCGAGTACTAAAGCAGAATATGTTGCCATAACCGAGGCGGGTAAGAATGTATATGGTTAAAGGGAATCTTAAAAGAACTGAATTTCATGAGTGATACACCTATTATGTTTACTGATAGTTAAAGTGCGTGTCACTTAGTAAGAACCCTGTTTATCATGAGAGATCTAAACATATTGAGGTGAAGTATCATTTTATACGTGAGAAGCTGTCTCAAGCTGAAGTCGAACTTGTTAATGTTCATACCGATAGGAATTCCTCTGATATAGGAACAAAAATTCTGTCTGCAAGAAAATTTAAATAATGTTTATCTTTACTGCATATTGATACTTGTTAATTTTTTCTTGCAGGTAGTGGCCGATGATGATGAATATTTCTTCCATGTGCAAATTGGCAACCGAGAGAGCGTTCATGTTATGAGAGCCGAGGTGAAGAATGTGAGTATTGTGGTTCTCCTGAGTTTAGTTGGACTGTTGTTATTTGTGTCATTTGCATTACTTACAATCCTTTGACCTGGCTGCTTAGGTGTCTTGTGCGTATTGGTAGCCTTGTTGATACATGGATTGTGCTAGTTTGGTTTTATTTTTGACCATTGGATCATGTGGATCATTGAGATTAAACTTGGTGTTATATTTTCTTGTTTTGAACCTTATATCACGTGGGCTTTAGCTTCTTGGAGACTCTCCTGGCTGACTCTATATCTTCTCACTCTCACGGTCTCTCTTCTCTGGTTTTCTTCAAAGAAGCTGTGTTCTTCTTCTTCAGTTGGTATTCCAAAGTGTCAATCCTAAAACCTATTGTTGTGAGCTTCCTATATATTACTCAGACTTGAAATATGAGCTGGGTAGGGTTGGTTTCTCGTTGGGTTCAGGTTTGAAAAAAGGGAATTATTAGCTGTATAAGGTAGACCATTTGGTCGATGATCCTAGCCAAGGAAGAAGGGTTCTGAACCGGTTCTCTCGCTCTCTCTGGAAGGTGATTTTCATGGCATGGAAGGGTGTTCCTGAGCCTAACAATTCAGCCATGAATGGAAGAGGAAGAATCAACAAAGGGAAGTCAAGTTCTGCCCTTTTATTGTCCGTTTTTCAGCTTTATTTTCAGTCGATTAGTTTATGCTATGCTTTATATGTATATGCAAATGTTGGATTACAATGTTGTACATTCTGTAAATGCTAAGAAGCTGATTTGGAGCCTGTTTTAATTCTGTTAGCATTGTATTTGTGATTACATTATTCTCTGTTTTTCCTTAACAAAATATTTTATTTCAGATAGTAAGATTGAGAGCATGTGGGCATTGGAAAAATAGTTTGAATTTATGGTAGAAATTTGTAGATATAAAGAAGATAAATACAAAGAAAAGAAAATGGCCAGAGGGAAAGAGAGAGCAATAAAAACTGTTTCCTGAGTAAATAAAAATGCTTTGTGGGCTATGAAGATGATTAATATGAAGGGCATAGTTGTCATTTTAATCAAGTGGCATTGGAGTTGTGGTGTGTAGAAGGCGAGATCGATTGGCCTTTATAGTTGCACTCTCTTTGAGGAAAACCCGGCCAAACCCTTTTAAATGTCATCTAACAATTGAAAAAATGTTTAAATTCAGAATTTTTGAACACCATATGAACAAAAGTCAACATATAAAATGTGAATCCTACGCATTTAGTGGATAAAAGAAAAAAAGTGCGTGTTCATTGTATGTGTATTATCAATGATGGAAACTGACCAATATTTTTTTAAATAGTCATGTAACATTCAAAAAAATGCATCTCATTTGAAATTTGATTACCTCTCTAAACAAAATGGGTCTCATACTTCGGTTTACAACAATGGGTTTTTATTATTGTTTTCGGGATATGTGCGCATGATTAGATGTAATTTTATAAACGCTCTGTGTTTTAAAAGTGTAACTACTAAAAGGTACTTGTATTGCAATAGTTTTCCGACAAACAACGATTTCTACTCTTCAATAGGTTTCTCTTTCCAAATTCAAACGACAAATGTTTGTAGCCATCAATCATGCAATGCACAACGCTTCTCTAGTATAATTTAAAATACAATAAAACCGAGGGCGGTAATGACACTCAAAGAAACCGTAACAATTAACTTGTCCAGAATTTGTTTTTAAGGGTTTAGTAGTCTAAAGAATTTTATGTTTAGAATCAAACCAACCTTCATTAGTCTCGGCGTTACTGATGAGGAGGTCAAAATCAGCACCCTTGCCAAAATGCTTTGATTTAATTATTTTTTTCTTTCAAGTGTCCAACAGAAATAAAGTGCCCATCAATTGTAACCAAATTGTAATCCTTTGCACTTTTAAATTTGTAGTACATATTTTCAATTGAAGCACGGATTTGGGTGAAAAGGTTTAAAGGAAATTAAAAGGAGAGGAAATCATATATAAACATTAAAGTTGAGTCAAATCAAACTAACTCAAACTTGGGCTTAAGTCTAATACATATGGTCAATTCATGTTCAAAGTCATCTTACTAACATGTAACTACCATCTCAAATCTCACACATGCGGTATAGTCTAATTAACAATATCATAATGTGTGCAGTGCAAACAGTACATGAAGACACCTATACAAAGTACTCCATAAATAACCTAAACCAGTAGTGAAAACTATGTTACAGCTATCAATTATGCCTATACATGATCACAACATACAAGTTCAAGAATGTTATATATTGTGCTGTAGTAAAAATTTCCATCTCATTTTTTTTCAATTTTTTTTAAAACATGAATGCGCCACACAAAATAAAAATGTTAAAACACGTTACTAAAAAATATGCATGAATTTTCTACCTAGAAAACAATTTAAAAAAATGATGTATGCATATATCAATGTCACATAATGATAAAGCACGAGCAGACACACAAAAAAAAAACCTAATCAGTTAGATACGCAAATGCTCTTACCTTTAAGAATATCGTAATCTATTTCACAATTTTTCAGATCACTTTTCTTCACCCAAACTTGCATAGTGACAAGAATATTTCCAATTATCCGTGTTATAAACTTGGTCAATTTACTTACCTGATTAGTAAGGAAGTCAATCTGATCAATATAATCCTGATTCTTATTTCTATTTAAGTTTCAGTTTCTATTCCTGCTCAGAAAATGACAACACCTAGACCTTATGTATCCTACATCACTACAATGAAAACATGTAGGGATAAACCTAGGACCAAAGTTACAAGATCGTTGATATCTATTCATAGGTTGTTGGGTCCTACGCTGTATAGTAGGCTTCTGTCCTACATATCCCTTATTCTTAAGTTCAGAGTTAGGCACATGTTTAAACTGGTTAGTATTAGGGACAAATGTGGTCTTGGATGTACTAACAACATTATGATCATTTTTATTATATCCTAGACCTCCCTTGTTACCAGCAGTCTTACCTATTCCAAGAATGTTATCCAGCTTCATAGAATCACTAGAAAAGGCAAGAAATTGAGACTTGGAATACTCTAGATTGCTCGGAAGATTTTTAACATGTATTTCTAAGGTTTCCTTTTCAACTGTCATTTCATTAGCTTTCCTAGAGGTCTTCTCAAGCTCACTAGTGAGATTCCTAACCTGAGTATCTAAAGATTCATTCATGGATTTCAACTTGCTCGGGATAGAGGTAGATTCCTGAATGTACGCTATGAGTTTCTCTTTTTCCGACTCAAGTTTTGTGACTCTCATACTTAATGGTTTATTTTTAGATAAAATCTTAAGACTCTCATCATACATCTTATCATAAGCCTCATGGATATTTTCATCACTATCAGAATTTCCTTCTGAATTCTCACCACTACTTACGTTTGTCAACCTTCTCATTCCCCTTATCAGATTCATTCCTAATTTTAGCAATAAAGGCAATATAGTTTCCAATTTTCTCACAAGTTAGTTTATCACTCTGATTATCATTGTTAGACTCATCATCAGTGAGAGTAGCATTCATAGCCTTATAGACATCTCACAGTTATGACCATACTGCTAGGGCATAACTTGTGAGATCGCCTTCTAGACTCACTGCTAGGGTACTCGCAAGTTAGTTTCCAATTTTTCCTATTGCTAGGGCACTCACTCATAACATGACCATAATCTCGACCGTTATGACATCTCAGAGATTGAGATCGCCTTCTAGACTCAATGGAATTACCTCGCTGTCTCTCTTTAGGTTTCTGTTTATTCCCAAATATTTTTCGAAATTTTTTATCAAGGTTAGCTAACTCCTCTTTATTAGGAGAATTTGAATCTGATGACTCTTTATGACTATTTCTCATAGTTTTTAAGGCCAATGGCTTATCGTTTAAGAGTTTAGCTAATGTCAACTCATAAGTTTGGAGAGATCCAACAAGCTCTTCCACCTTAATAGAGTCTATATCCTTACTCTCCTAAATAGCAGTGATTTTAGGCCTAAATTGCTCATGCAAGGATCTAAGGATTTTTCTAATAATCTTTGACTCAGGTATTTTCTCACCTAGATTGAAACTAGAATTAACTATGTCATTTAAACTCATATAGAATTCATCAAATGTCACATCCTCTTTCATCCTAATCTCTTCAAATCTAGTGGTTAACATACGTAACTTAGATTTTTAACCGTCCGAGTTCCCTCATGTGTGGTCTCGTAGAATATCCCAAATTTTTTAGCGACTCGACACAGAGATATTCTCCTAAATTCTTTAGGGGACATTGCCTTAAATAAGGCATTTAAGGATTTACTATTCTAGTTATATTCATCTAAGTTTGCTCTAGTCCAATTAGCAATGGGAGTAGGGATAACTTCATTATTAACCGAAGAACTAGGGGCAGTCCAACCATTAACCACAATTAACCAAATTCGCTCATCCATAGATTTTAGGAAAGCTCTCATTCTAACCTTCCAATGAGCACCATTAAAATATGGCGGGACGGATAATGAATTACTCATCTAGAAATCTAAGGTTAGGATTTGAATTTAAGCTCTAATACCAATTGAAATTACGTAGTTTACTAACTAAGTTTGAACTTACATGCGGAATTATACAATTAACAAACAATAAGTCACTTTTTGTTGTTTCTAGATTGTTAAACAAATAATTCAGTTATCCTAAGTTGAATGTGCTGAGTTTGTAATAAGAAAGCAATAAGTAACATCAATAATGATGGCGGAGAAACCCAATTAGGTAAAAACTCTGGGACAAAGCCAGTTATCTCCAATGTAGACAATACGGAGTGAGTTACAATAAGATACTCACTAAACTTCCCGATCTGTTTCCTGCTAACTCCACGGTCTGCTCCAAGATCTTTTGCAATTGTCTCTTCCCAGTGGAAGGTCTCATGCTCTTCCTGTACTTCTAGTCCAACCTCTCTCAACCTTCGGAAACTTCTGAAGTCCAACTGTGAAAGTACCTTCCTAAGGATTTTTAGGAAGTAGGTGTTTTAGATTCTTCAATTTGACGTTTTCCCAAAGTGTATTTGAATGGTCTCAAGAATAACAAGAATAAATCACAAAAGAGGAATGTGTTTTTAGATCTCTAAAGAATGATATGAGGAAAAAGAATAATAATCAACCACACAAAATTCGTGCATAGGCTTGTGTATTTGTAGGTGGGGATAATTAAGTTGAATGGGCTGAAAAAAATACTTCAAAACAACAACTTCGGATTTTTCGGATCGACTTGTTGCTCGAGGGAGAAGCTAGCGACATGCAAGCGACGCACGGTCGCTCGAGCGAGAGCTTAGCAACTTGCAAGTGATGAACATTTTGTTTTTGTCGCTCAAGCAGTGTCCACATGCTAGGCTAGAGAAAATGGGGCGCCATGTTTCTCCTCTTTTTGTGCTCGAACCCTAAACTTCATAATCCGACTTGTACAAATTGCACCCTAGTTCCTTGGCTTTTACAACACATTACAAATTAGTAATTTTGTCCACAGAATCGCCAATACTAAAAACCTAACATGCCCGTTAATAAATGAGTTATGAACATTTGATGGCATTTGTGGAATTATTTCATTGTCTTTTACATGCATGATTAGATGTTTTATAAATATAAAAAATCTCTTGATTATTTATATGTAATTTTAAATATTGTGTGTTGGTGTTTTGTACATGAGGATAATATTTAAAATGGAATAATCTAAATTTGTCGGTGATTAAAATTAAAATAGGGATCTTTAATTACGATCTTCATTACATTTTCAATGAAAAGTCTTATCCGGATTGTTGACCATGTGATTATTGAAATGAAAGCGTTTTATATACAATTTGATTATGTAGGACACAAACATGATTAATGATGAGTCTCTAGTAAAATCCCTTTTTAAATAGAGTATTCAATATTGATCATTGAGGGTCATATATGGATCAATCTTAATTCTGAGTAATTAATAGACTCATATTTATTAAGTTGTGTTTTTTGATGTGCCAGGTAATGGCGCTAATTAATAAATGTCAAATTCTTGATACGTTAGAAATACAATGTGATAAATAGTATGGAATATTAATGTACAAGAAATCCCTTCCTCTGCATAAAAGTAGATAGATGGTTCCCTTAAGTTTTGATTCGGGACATGAATAATAAGAGCGTTCAATATTATAATTAGATCATAAAATATATTACTCATTAGAGGATCAATGGAACTTATGGAGAAAGATATAATTAAAGAGGTTTATAGATAAATATTAAATGACTATATCAATGGAGGGTTTAAATCTCTTGAATATAATTTGTTTTATAATTTTAAGAGTGAAATTCAGCATTATTAGGCAATGCATTTTGAACTATTTAGAATCAAAATATCTTAATTTCCAATTCCATTGGAGTCCAATTTAATAATTTGGGATTAATAATTATGACATATTAATTAAAGTGTTAATTAAATGTCATTATTATTGGAGCTTAAAATTATAATGTCCATAGTTCCTATCGCCGGCTCTGTTAAAATTACATGAATATTATTTTAGTTTTATTATATTAATTAATTTAGAGTTAGAAATTCAGTATTGATTTTCACACATTAATTAATTGGATTAATTTTATTTTAAATAATTTGATTATTTACATTAATTTGAAATGACAGAGTGTGATAATGTCACATATTATCTGCAACATGAAGTGTTTATTTAAATTAATCACATGTGAATAATGATAAATAATTAAAAGTTAATTATTTAAATTATTTTTGAATTTTTATCTTATAAAAGGATTCGGGAGAGATTCTCTCCCAGTAAAGTACAGGTGTGATTTTTGTTTTTAAATTAAATTGTTAAATCAAAAATTAAAATAAAGCTATATTTTTCAACTATAAATAGGACTCATCAGATACTCACAAAACATACACAACACAGAAATTTATGTGGAATACTATTCTGAGGGTTCTTTCTCTTATTTTTCTCACTTTGTCTCATGTGTTGAAAACACAAAGTGAACCATAAAGTGAGTGTGTGAATAACACCCAAATCTGAAATGCCCACTAAAAAAACTGTGGAGCTTTTGGGAGATTGACGATTTTAAGGAGGAGGACTTCAAGATTTACATCCTAGACAACTTTGGTATAATTTTTATCTCTTCCTTAATGACATGTGGATTAAGTTAATATATGTATTGTTAGATTAAACAGGAAAAATATTTACAATGTGATTGTCCTTCTACTTATTTTTCTAAAAATAGTTTTCAAAACCAACAATTATAGCAATGTCAACAATGAAAACCAACCAAATTCTTTTCAAATAAAAATGTAGATCATCAAAACGTATTTTGTTTTATATTTTTGAATGCCCTACTAGAGAAAGGTTGATTTAAAAGAACGTGGATATCATGCATTGGGTAAACAATAAATGCGTGTTCATTATAGTTGGACATTCGAAGACACAAAAGACACAACATTTTTCAACAAGTCACATGCCACTCCAAAAATAGCGTCTCATTCGAAATCTTTGTAGAACAATGATTTTTTAATGCTTATACTCTCTTAATAACTTTTTCATCATGAACTAGGAACGCACAACTCATGCACCCAGTTGGCGGAACTAGACATTTTCTATTGCAGGATAAAAAATCAAAATGCAATTTCTTCTTTAAAAAAAAAAAACAAGAACGTAACGTTAATGAAAATAAGTCGATACACATCTACAATTGTAACCTATGTGTTTTCATCCTTTAAAAAGGTTTTATAATTACATCATTATAGATATTGTCAAATACATGGTTCTCAATATATGCCACCAAACCATTCATCTCCCATCCGATTACGCAATCGATTCTTCACAATCTTCATTTCTTTTTGGACTATGTAATATAGTCTAAGAATAAAAAATCATATAGGGGAACTAATAAAAAGCCATAAATATCAATAAACCCTACACTCTTAACCTTGTGCCTAGGCTTCCAATAATAGCATACAAGAGGTTGTAGAGAAACCGTTTGCATTCAAAACTACACAAAAGAAAGTTCAATGATCATAACCAAAATGGTTCATAGTTTTACTATTATAATTTGAAGTACAATAAAACTGAGGGCGGTAATGACACTTAGAAGACCCACAACAATTAAAAGCCCAAAATCTGTTTTAAGGAATTAAAAGTCTTAAAAAAATTCTTATAGAATCAAATCAACCTTCCTTAGTCTGGGTGGTAGTGATACGGAGGTCAAAATCAGTACCCTTGCCCAAATGCTTTGATTCAATATTTTTTTCTTTCAAGTGTCCAGCGGAAAAAGTGCCAATCAATCATTACTGAATCATAATCCATGCACATTTAAATTTATAGTACATATTTTCAATTGGAGCAAAGATTTAGATTAAACAGTTTAAAGGAAAGAGGAGAGGAAATCAAATATAAACATTAAAACCTATGATTTCAAACATTATTCCAAAATCAATTGCAATGTCAAGATCTCATACCTCGATCATAAATAATAACATAGAAAAGTAAAACAAGAGAATATCAGATTTATAAAATTGTAAAAATGTCTAAATTCAAAATTTTTGACCACCATATGAAAGAAATCAATTTATAAAATTGGGGTCCTACCGTTTACTGGACAATATATGTACGTTAATACCATTAAACTATCATTAACAAAAACTGACCAATCGTTTGTTAACTAGACATGTAACACTCATAAAAACGCATCTCATTAGAAATTTTGATCAACTTCCTAAACAAAAGTTACGTCGGTCCAAAGCATCATGCGAGAGTAAATGTGTGTTCATTATAATAACCAGTGTAGTTATGAAAACAAACCAAGTTCTTTTTAAATAACAATGTAAACTCATCAAAATGTGTTTATTTGGTAACGACTCTCAGAGAAACCGTAAAAATTAACTTGCCAAGAATATGTTTTAAGGATTTCAAAGCCTAAAGAATATTTTATTTTAGAATCAAACCAACCTTCATTAATCTCGGCATTACCGATGAGGAGGTCAAAATCAGTACCCTTGCCAAAATGCTTTGAATCAAATATTTTTTCTTTCAAGCATCCAACAGAAATAAAATGCCCATCAATCTTAACCAAATCCTAATCCTTTGCACTTTTAAATTTATAGTACATATTTTCAATTGAAGCACGGATTTGGGTGAAAAGGTTTAAAGGAAAGGAAATCATATATAAACAATAAAACCTATAATTTCAAACACTCCTCCAAACTCAATTGCAATGTCAAAATCTCTTGGCTTCATCATGAATAATAACATAGAAAAGTAAAAGGAAAGAAAATCAAATTTATAAAGTTTTAAAATTGTAAAAATGTCTAAATTCAAATTTTTTTACCACCATATGAACAAAAATAAATTTATAAAATTAGGGTTATACTTTCAGTGGACAATAAATGCATGATCAAATAATTTTACTATCATTAACGAAAACTGACCAATTATTTATTAACTAGACATGTAACACCCATAAAAATGCATCTCATCAGAAATTTTAAAAGTCTATCACAAAAAAAGTTACGTGAGTCCCATGTATTGTGCGTACAATGGTAGTTCATTATAGTTTTGCTGTCAATGATAGAAACCGACCAAATTGTGTTTAAATGCTCACGTAACACTCCCAAAAATGTGTCTCATCAGAAATTTTTGAACGAGACGTGTTTCTATAAATGCGAGTCCATTATATTTTCCATTGATGGAAACCGATCATATCCTTTTAATTAATTTCTCAGGTAACAATTATAAATTTGTGATTCACCTGAAATTTGTAGGACATTGAATTTTTAGTACATATACTCTCTCAATAACTTTTTTTCCAGTAGAACAACGAATGCCCAACACGCTTACGACGTTGGCACGTGCTACTCTTTTTGGCTCATCTCTAAATTGTCACTGGAATCCCTCAGAATTGCTGGACCAATGCAGTATGAAAATAATTTGGCTAGCAAAAATCAATACTCGGGTCCAACGTCAATCCGTAACGTTCTTTAACTGCTTATTTTCGTTCGAATTCAGTATTCTGAGACAATCATCCGTACTTCTCCTTTTTTCTTCTCAATTTTCATTTTATTTCTCCCAAGATTGTCTCTATAAGCTGCGATTCAAGCCGATTTCTGTCTCTAAGAAACCGTAAAACACTTCTGCTGAGTCATTTTTCTTTCATTCTGTAGAAGTTTAGATCTGTTTTTTAGAAGCAAAATTTGAAATGCTCTCATTTCTTGAAAATTGAAGTGATTTTGGTTGGTGATTTTTTGGTATTTTGTTATTTACACTTCTGTATGTCAAAATATTTTTTCCATTTTCTTTATTGTGTGTTAATGCATGAGAAAACGTGTTTCTTGGTTAGACTTTAGCCTTTTATTGTTTTTCTTGTTGGAAAACTTTTGTTGCGTGATGTTTTCTGCCTTCTTTTGTTGCTTATGTGTACAATTTGTTTGTTCGCTTTTAGAATTTTTAACTTGTTATTTGGAAACTTAAGCCAGGACTAGAACTAACTATGTGCAACATTTCTTGCATTTCAAACAATGGACATTGTGTATTTAATTTTGGGAGTGTGTACGGATTTATGTTCCTTAATTTTCCTGGAAGAAGAGTAGTCTTTTCTCTTGGATTTTATGAAACAAATGGTAAATTTTGCTCCCCCATGTAACTGGGATTGGGTTATCATACAAATTTCTTGGATTTTCTCTATTTTAATTTACCCACTACTTTTTTTTATTGCTTTTACTTACATTCGTTGAAGGACTACATTTATTTCTTTTCAAATTAGTGAGTATTTTCTGTTTAAATTTCTGATGGTCTATGGATTTATGCTCCTGAATTTTTCTGGAAGTAGAGATAATCGTAAATTTCGCTTCACCATATAACTGGCATTCGGTAATCTTAGAAATTTCTTGGATTTCTTCTGTTTTGGTTTACTCTCTACTTTTTGATATTTCTGTTCTTTACTTCCTTTTTGAAGGAGCTATTTTTCCCTGATAAAATTATTCAACTATACGAGTTGGGAATGAGGCCAATTAAGTTGCACCAAGTCTGTTGCATTTTCCCAGTCAACAAATTTCCAGCCAAATTAACTCGCCAATTTGTTGAGTTGTTTAAATGGGATGATTTTAAAGGCCTGGGGTCTTTCGCAACTATTAGGTTGGTTTCCACGTAGGCGAGCAATTCAAGAAAGACGCTCTGTGAACAGGGCAGGTGGAGCAACTCAAGAAAGATGCTTCATTTACCTTATTTGTAGAAAATTTCTTGCTGCCTATGCCAGCTTTTACTCCTGTCGCTCAATCTTGTAAGACTATTTAAATTATCTCCCGCTCCAATGTTGCTTTTTCTTATTTCTCAATATACTGTACGTTGCTTCTCTCCTTCCTGAGCTCAGTTATGGCTTTATGTTCCCTGAGATTCACTTCTCACTCCCACAGTTGAGTTTAATCATTTTATTTAGTTTTGGGATGATGTTCTCTTCCTTTGAGTTCAATCAAGATGCAAACCTTGAAGGGGTGAAACCGTAACAATTAACTTGCCAAAAATATGTTTTAAGGATTTCAAAGTCCAAAGAATATTTTTTTAGAATCAAACCAACCTACATTAATCTCGGCGTTACCGATGAGGAGGTCAAAATCGGTATCCTTGCCAAAATGCTTTGATTCAAATATTTTTTCTTTCAAGTGTCCAACAGGAATAACGTGCCCATCAATCTAACCAAATCGTAATCCTTTGCACTTTTAAATTTATAGCACATATTTTCAATTGAAGCACGGATTTGGGTGAAAAGGTTTAAAGGAAATTAAATGGAGAGGATATCATATATAAACAATAAAACCTATAATTTCAAGCACTCCTCCAAACTCAATTGCAATGTCAAAATCTCTTGGCTCAATCATGAATAATAACATAGAAAAGTAAAAGGAAAGAAAATCAAATTTGTAAGGTTTTAAAATTGTAAAAATGTCTAAATTTAAAATTTTTTACCACCATATGAACAAAAATCAATTTATAAAATTAGGGTTATACTGTTTAGTGGACAATAAATGCATGTTCAAAAAATTGTACTATCATTAACGAAAACTGACCAATTATTTATTAACTAGACGTGTAACGCCCATAAAAATGCATCTCATCAGAAATTTTAAAAGTCTATCACAGCAAAAGTTACGTGAGTCCACAGAATTGCTGGACAAATGCGGTATGAAAATAATTTTGCCAGCAAAAATCAATACTCTGGTCCAACATCAATCCGTAACGTTCTTCGGAACTCTTTTACTTTGACTACGTATTTTCGTCAAGTCCATCAATACATTATTAAGTGAATGGTATTTTCGTACTGGAACATTTTTTTCTTCTTTCCCATTGAACCCATTTTCCCCTCTATGTTTTTTCTCTGAAAAATAACCATCTGCATGATGAAGAAAAGAAAGAACAAATGTCACACCCACAAAGTCAGAAAATTTCCTTCAGAAATTTTGACCCTTCCTTTGTTTTCCTCCAAGTTGATGGAGTGCATTGATAAATCTCTGGTTTAGTTCCGAGAACCAATGGCTCCTTTGTTTTAACGGTGCCCTTTGCAGTACCCTACCGCTACTACATTTCGCTTTTAAAATTCAAACATGATCCCATTTCACTCATATCTCCATGAGATGATTTCTTGAATGGCACAAATGCCCCTCTCCTTGCTGCCAAAATTATACGTATGTTGTTGATACTCACTTCGGATGCCCTCTTCTTGATACTTCTATAATCAAAAAATTTTATTTCGAATATAAATAATCAATTAAAAAAATTCAAAATAAAAAAAGTTCCTAAGAACGTTATATACTAGAGTCTTGATTTTTGCAAGAAAAAAATATTTTCATATGGCACTGGGTGCTCCACAGCTGAGCAAACTCATCCAAATTTTTTGCCACTGAATTCTCCTCATCTTTTTTCCCTTCCATTTTCATCAGAATCACTCTTGAAGGTATGAATTGTTCCCTCACCGGCTTCACTTCTTTACCCTTTATATATGCAATTCCTCATTTAGTTTCTCGATAGCTGAAGAAAATCAAATTATCCCCAAAAAAAGTCAGAACCCACAAAATAAAACAAAAAAGGTACATAAAGATAAAATATTATATAAAAATATTATATCCCAACCATTAATGACATCATTATTAGTTAATTAGCATTCCTAGTAGAAGTAAATCATTGTTATTATTGATTTTCTCTCCTTTCACTTTTCTTTTTATTATTATTATTATTATTATTATTATTATTGAGGTATGAGATTTTGACGTTGCAATTGATTTTGGAAGAATGTTTGAAATTATAGGTTTTAATTTACTTTTTCACCCAAATCTATGCTCCAATTGAAAATATGTACTAAAATTTAGAAGTGCAAAGGATTACGATTCGGTTGTGATTGATGGGCACTTTATTTCCATTAAATACTTGAGAGAGAAAATACCTGAATGAAAGCATTTTGGCAAGGGTACTGATTTTGACCTCCTTAATGTTATGTTAGTTTTAAAAAATTGCATTTAAACTTTTGATCTCACAATAGAAAATGTGTGGCCTGCATGCATGTGTTGTGCGTTCCTACTTCAAGATAAAAAAAGTTATTGAGAGAGTATATGCTCTAAAAAATGATGTTGTGCAAAAATTTCGAATGAGACAATTTACCCAATTCATGGGTCCACGTTCTATTAAATTATATTTTGCTTAATCGGGTATTCAAAAAGATCCAACAAGACATGTTTTGATGATTTACATAATCGTTTAAAAAGAATTTTGGCTGGTTTTCATCGTTGACAGTGCAATAATAATGAACACCCATCTGTTGTACACAAAAGTATGGGATCCACATAACTTTTGTTTAGAAAGGCGATCAAATTTCAAATGCGATGCGTTTTATGAGTGTTACATGACTATTGTTCATATGGATCCACATTTTATGCGTTGACTTTTGTTCATTTGGTGTTCAAAAATTATGAATTTAAACATTTTTACAATTGTTACATGATAATTTGAAAGGGTTTGGTCGGGTTATCCCACAAAGCTCTTTTTATTTACTCCAGCAAACAGTTTTGACTGCTCTCTTCGTCGTTTTCTCTTTCTTTCTCAGTACACATCGTCTTTATATCCACAAATTTTTACCATAAATTCAAACTATTTTTCCATGGCTCATGTGCTCTCAATCATACTATCTGAACTAAAATATTCCAATTTGTAAAATCGAGAAAGTACAGTTAAAAATCTGTGGACAGTTGTATATACATAGTTGTTGTCATCAAATGTGAGGATGGTGTCTACATCACAGCCCAGCCACGATCTTCCTAGTACCCTATTACATTATTTTACCAATCTCCAATCCGATCGTAGTCGGGCTTTCGAGTCTATGAACATGGAGGAAATTCTCAAGCGTATTCACTCTGATTCAGAGTGTTTTGCCTTGGATATAACGGGTTAATTTGCTGGTTTTCGAGTTGGTGATGGAGGAGAATTGAAGATGACGAGTAATTCGGAGGATTACAAGAAAAATCAAAAACCAAATCAATCTTCCTACATATGGAGATAACATGCTTCAATTTCGCAAAGTTAGCAAGAGGAAAGTATTTATTAAAGACTTTCTAGACTAGATCATTCCAGTGAGCTTTTTAGAGGATGAGTCCAGCATTTTCCTTGATTCGGGTCTGATTTTCTTTAAATTGGAAAAAATTAAAAGAAGAGGCACAATTAGAAGCCCATCCAGGGTTCATTACATTGTATGTGCGTTGTACATTCGTTGTTGAAGAGGAAAAATGTTATTGAGAGTATATATATGAAAAAATCAAAGTTGTTGGAAGAAATGGCTCTTGTTTTCCTTCTCATAGTTCGATCCCACTATGATCTCATTTTGCTTTATTAGAAACTAGGGCTAGACAAAACTCCCAAACCGACCAAATCCAAACCGAGCAGATCGATTCCATTCTTCTTAGTTAAATACCCGATTGGTACTAGAATAATAACTGATATGTTTGATTTCGTTCTCGGTTCTAGACTAGGAACCGAATAACCTAACAAGAATCGAATCTCCCAAATATTTTTTTATATTGAATAAGCTAAATTATTTTATTTTTTTCTTAAAAAAATGGTCAATTAACTAATTACGTGATTATCTATAAGTGCGCAAGGCTCCAACTCTCAAGAGCCCATCCAATTTGAGCCCAAAATATTTTTTCCTACAAATTTCAGTCCAAATCGAACTTTACTTTGCAATTCACCTATCACTCACTTATTCTATCATTTAGGTTTAGCTATTCCCCTCGTTTTCAGTCTATCCTTTCTCATAAGCCACGACTTCATCTTTGCTCCTCAAGATCCACACGGACCACACCATCAAACCCTATACTTTCCCAAATTAAATCTTATTAGTTGGAAAATTTTTAGTTTATTTATGTTTGTTAATTATGCCATTTCAGTTATTTACTGTACTGTTTTTAGTGTGACAAGTCAATCATTGGATGATCAATTTAGGGTGTGTTTGATAGGGAGCCAATTCCATGGAAAATGGAATTTGTTTTCCATTTTCCCACTTTTCCTTGTTTGATAGTTTTTTTTTCTAGGCAAAATATTTTCCCACTTTTCCTCACACACTCACATTTTCTAGCTTTTACTTGAAATCATTTTCCCACTACTTTGGTGGTAAAATGATTTGCAGGTTTTTTTTTTTTTTCTTTCAATTGGAAAAAATTATAGATACAATGGTAAAAAAAATTTATCACCTTTATTAACAATTTTTATACAAAACAAAACTAAACGAATGATATTCGGTATAGTAAAAAAATTTTGCAATTTTTTCAAATTTTTTGGCAATTGGAACAAATTCTAGATCTAATGGTAGAAAAAAATATCACTATAATGGACAATTGTCATGAAAAATAAAGTCAAACGGATACCAAGCTTTCAAAATTTTCCAGGTGAAAAATTATATCAATCAAACACAATTAATTACAATTCTTAGTAAAATAATTTCTAGACAATTCAATTACCTGGAATTCATTTTCTTACCACTCATTTTCCACATTTGCAATCAAACGAACCCTTATAGGGTAATTAGTAATCAATGTCCCTACCTTTCAGTGTTATTGTGCAAAACTTCATTACCTTTCATTTTTAGCGTGTTGACCCTTAATTACACATTTGATTGCGCAAAACATCCTTCCAACTATTTCCATAAAACTTCTCTAAGTGATGGATTTTTTCGTCCTAGAATATCTTTCTTTTTCTTTCCCAATTGAATCCATTTTCTCCTCTAAAAAATAACGATCCATAGAATTATGAAAAGATGGATCAAATGTCACAGCTAAAAAGTCATATAATTTCCTTTAGAAATTATGACCCTCACCTTGTTTTCCTATGGAGTGCATTGATAAATCTTTGATGCAGTTCCGAGGACCAATGGCACCTTTGCTTTCACGGTGCCGACTGATGTGCCCTACCGCTATTACATTTCACTTTTAAAGTTAAACATGATCCCATTTCACGCACATCTCCACCAGATGATTTCTTGTATGGCACAACTGCCCCTCCACCTGCTGCAAAAATTATACATCTGTTGTTGATACTCACTTCGGATGCTCTCTTCTTGATACTGCTATAATCTAAAACAATTATTTCGAACAAAAATAATCAGTTAAAAAAAATCATAAAATGTATTCAAAGTAAAAAAGCTCCTAAGAATGTTACGGATTGGGATTAGACCAGAGTATTGATTTTTGCTAGCAATATTATTCTCATACAACATTGGTCCAGCAATTATGTGGAATTCCAATAATTGCAAAAAATTTAGAGATGAGACAAGAAGAGTAGCACTTGCATGAGTCATGCGAACATCGTGCGCATGTTGGGCGTTCGTTGTTCCATGGGAAAAAAAGTTACCGAGAGAGTATATGCATTAAAAATTCAATGTCCTACAAATTTCGAATGAGTCACAAATTTATGATTGTTACATGACTAATTAAAAGGATTTCATTGGTTTCCATCCATTGAAACTATAATGGACTCGCATTTATAGAAACTTGTCTCATTCAAAAATTTCTGATGAGACACATTTTTGGGAGTGTTACGTGACCATTTAAACACAATTTGGTCGATTTCCGCCATTGACATCAAAACTATAATGAAGATGCATTTATTGTCTAACCATTGTACGCACAATACATGGGAGTCACGTAACTTTTGTTGTGATAGTCGTTTAAAATTTCTGATGAGATGCATTTTTATGAGTGTTACATGTCTAGTTAATAAATAATTGGCCAGTTTTCGTTAATGACAGTGCAATTATTTGAACATGCATTTATTGTCTGCTAAACAGTATAACCCTAATTTTATAAATTTATTTATGTTCATATGGTGGTCAAAAATTTTGATTTTAGACATTTTTACAATTTCACAACTTTATAAATTTGATTTTCTTTCCTTTTTCTTTTCTAAGTTATTATTCACGATTGAGGTAAGAGATTTTGACATTGCAATTGATTTTGGAGGAGTGTTTGAAATTATAGGTTTTAATGTTTATATATGATTTCCTTTCCTTTTAATTTCTTTTACACCTTTTCACCCAAATCCGTGCTTCAATTGAAAATATGTACCACAAATTTAAAAGTGCAAAGGATTACGATTTGGTTATGATTGAAGGGCACTTTATTTCCGTTGGACACATGAAAGAAAAAATATTTGAATCAAAGCATTTTGGCAAGGGTACCTATTTTGACCTCCTCATCAGTAATGCCGAGACTATGAAGGTTGGTTTGATTCTAAAAAAAAAAATTCTTTAGACTTTTAAATCCTTAAAACAAATTCTGGACAAGTTAATTGTTACGGTTTCTCTGAGTGTCATTACTGCCCTCAGTTTTATTGTATTTTAAATTATACTAGTGAGGCATCGTACGCTACACGAATACTGTTAAATTTTTTGTAAGTGATTATTTTATTTTTTAATTTTTTTAAATGACAATCTATTTTAGAACATGTAAACATTTAATCATGCATTCTAATAATTTGTTGATACAAACCTCTTAAGGAAATTACAAAATCTTAATCTTTTAATTTATAATTTCCTCTTTCATAACTTATCATATAGGATGGCTACAAATATTTCTCCTTTGCATTTGGAAAGAGAAACCTATTGAAGAGTGGAACAAATTGTCTGTCGGAAAACTATTGCAATACAAGTACCTTTTAGTAGTTACACTGTTAAAGCACAGAGCATTAACATTGCCAGACTTGTAATTGGGTATACTGAAGCTAACTGCAACTTTTGTAGAGAGTAAAAGATCAGTTTTCATTTGGTTGTGAGATGCAAAAATATCGCCTCAGATATATTGTACATGGGTATTCAGAGGACAAAGAGTCCATTGTTGTGCTAAGAAGAGAAGGACACTGTTTCATTAATCACAAAGCCAATTCACAATAACAAATTGGACAGACAAAAACCAATTCATTTAGTTCTATTCACTACAACAAAAATAGATTTTTACGGAATATGTTTAGAGCGTGCAATTGACGCGTGCCGTAAAAATAGACTTTTTACGACGTGCAAAAAATGTGTGCCGTAAATGATCAATTGCATAAAGTATTTACGGCGTACATTTTTTGCACGCCATAAAAATCGATTAAAAAAACCCTTTTTCCTATTATTTACAGCGTGCACAAATGCACGCCGTAAAAAAATGCAAAAAATTATTATTTTTTCCTTCTTTGGCCCATTATTATTTACCCTACTTTTTTTCCTCTTTTTTTCCCTTTCTTTTTCACGTTTTCTCACTTCACGTTTTCTAATTTCTTCTTCCTCCTCACATCCCTCAGCCCCTGCATGCACGCCGGCCACTTCATCCACCGTCCATGCACCGCACGTCCTGTGAACTACAGAACTAGCTGCCAGCGTTCATCGGCTACCAAGTCGATAGCGGTAGGTGAGTTTTCTATAATTTCAATTCGTATTCATCAAGCATCTGCTATATCTTTAAGATTGTTGCTGTCGCTTAACTCCTAGTACTAACTACCTCGCAATGGGTAATTGGGTATTAGTCGTTCCTATCCAAGTTTGTTCCTTTCCTTTTTTTATTGGGCAATTCAGAACCACGTGTTTATTGAATTGCCCGGTCGTTGTTGGCCTACTTCTACGAGCAATGAAAAGAACAAATTTCTACCATAATGAGAGAATACCATAGACTACAAACTACCCTATCACCAAGTGTTGGAGGAAACACGGTATTGGAGGAAATAGGAATAACCAAGTGTTGGAGGAAATACAGTATTTCAATTGTTAATAAGGTCATATTCACTTCTGCCTGCTGTTCATTATCTGTTTAACTCTGCTGTATATCTTCTGCTATGGAAAGGAGAAAAAGGAAGTAGGAAAATGGGAAAGAAAACAGACCATTATTCTTGATTAATGAATACGATCATGATTCTTGTCACTCATGGGTGGTACACTAGAACAGATGTTTGAAAGATAGAACTTCATAGAAGAGGCAGAATGAGGGAGATTTCTTCATGTCTCTATGAATGTTTGGTGTGACAGGAGGTTTATTTGAGTCTTTATTATTGAACTTTTCACCAAGCCAATTTTTTATTTGAATTTCATCTATATGCACAGAATGTTAATCATGATATGAACCCAAAATTAAATTTTCTCTGGCAACTATTTCATCTTAGCAATTACTAGTCCATTTTCTTTTAAGTTTTGGTAGGGGAAAAATCATTTTGGTATGATCTGTATTTTCCTTTTTGTTTTCCCCTTTCCCCTTTGGCGAGTGGAAGAAAGGGAGCATGAACATTCTTTCCCAGACCCCATAAATCCTTCTATGTGAAATTATGTGTTTTAGTCCTCTCGATTTTTTTGCTTTGGGTTGAGCCAAAATATTAATTTTCTCATACTTACCCAACAGTTCAAGTAGTTTCGCCATTTTTATGCAATATTCGCTTCACTGCAACAAACTTCTACTTGAAAGGAGCTATCTGAACTAACTGCTCCAAATTGCTTGTGTTGTATAAGCACAATCATGGCGTAGGTAAAAGGTCCTGCGTAGGTGAAGGTAGTGATTGTGTTGGAGGAAAGTATATGATGTTGAGATCCATCACGTGGAGTTGGAAGAGGGCGGGATAGACCAAAATGAATATGGCCTGTTATGGTTTTGCTAAGGACCTGATTGTTTGAATCTTCAAGAATTCGAGTAGATCTAGCAATGATTTGAACAAGTGGCAAAAGAGAATGATGTAATTAATCCCAATTTTATGAGAAACAAGGCTTTGTTTTTTGGATTATTTTCTAGTCTGATAGTTTTCGTGTGACTATTCCTTCTATTTATTTTAGATATGCCACATTCGTTATCAATTGTATGCATTATATCAATTTGTTCATGATTGGTCAGTTCCTCACATCCATTTACACTGTCTTAGATTCTGATACAGCAGGACCACCGCAAAATATAAGATGTTGGATAAAATATGTTGCTGCCTGTTGCAAAACTAGGTATAAACAGTATTTTTTTTGTGTCTTCGAGTTGTTTGTGTTTTTATCTTCGTGAATAGAAATTTCATTTATTCCTTTGATTAAAACTTTGAAGTGTAAATTTGTGATATACAAATTCTTGAAGACAAGGTAGTTTTGCACTGGTGCACGAAATAAGCTCTAATTTTAAACACTAGACAACTTTAACTTATATATGGTTTTCAAGTTTTAATGATTCTTAATGTTGGCGTCATATTTTTTTGCAGGAATACCCATATAATTTTCTCGACTTCGGAAGCAGAAGATTTTCTCGGGGTGATCATTAGTCTCTTCCTCGATCGACAACTTTTGGGCTTGAGTATGATTTTGAATGCATGCATGTATTCAGTTATAAGTTTCTTCAAAGAGGAGGAATGGCATGACAGTTGTGAGAGAGTCGCAAAATCACTTGGTTGCAGGTTTCCTTCTGACACTCCTCTTTAATGACTAATCTTTATGTCTACTTTTCTTTCTACTGTGCATTGATTTAGTTGTCAAATATGTGTTTGATACATGCCTGATGTTTTTATACCTTTTTTGAAGAAGAAAATTAATGGAAGTGGAATTTACAGAGGAAGTCACATTGAGCTGCATTTGAAGCTCGATAAATACTATTACTGACTGGATTAAATGATCCACAAAGCTTAATTTATTTGATAATCATGAGATAGGGTTCAGAACTAGTTGGAAAACTCTAAACGATGGACGTGAATGAGAGAAATCAATCACCTTCATGTTGGAAGTAAAATTCGATTTATTGTATAATTCTATATGGTTTCTTGATTATTTAAGATAAGCATTTCATGTGTACGTGTTTCTTGGGCATCGTATCCAGCCCTCTTTGTATTTTGATATTTGATCTTTTCCTTCCCTGCTCTTTGCTAAAAATGTGCTGTTACTGATGAAGATTGCCTGGGGATATCAATTGCTTGAGAATGGTTGAGAGTACATCAGGAAGCAATGGACGAAGTAAACACCTGCGAAGTGCAGTGGCAAAACAATTTCTACTTGAATGAGAAGGTGACAGTTGAACTTAATATCCCTATTATCTGTAAATTCATGCATATATAAATCTTTTTTGGATCGAAATGAAATTTCTAGGTTTGGAGTGATATTTTGTTTGGTTGCCACTTTTAATCATATGCAAGCCCTAAAAGGGATTGAGCTTGGGTATTGTAACTTTAATTAATTAGTCTTATTTTTATATTATGCTGAAACTGAATGTGAACTTGTACTTCGTTCTACATTATCATATAGACTGTAACACAAAATTTTAAGGGTTTTGTTCCTTATTCGTAGGAATGTGATGCAGAGGATATCCTAAGAATGCTAATCTCAATTAATGTGAAGGACAAGAATTGTGATCTTTCCAAAATGTACATATACTTGGGTCTGGCAGACAACTGGCTGTTATTTCTAAGATGTTTTTTTGTAGTAGTCTTTTGAGAATTGTTGAGATGATGACATACTGCATTGAACCTAATTTAATATTTTTATTTATCGAAACAATTTATGGATTAATTTTGTTTTGTTATATTATTATATATTTGTTGGTAATCAAATAGATAAATATTTTTTAAAAAATTAAATTGATATTTACCGCGTTCAACATAACGCCGTAAAAAGTGCGATACTTTTTATGGTGTGCATAAGCATGTCGTAAATTGCACCTTTTATGGCGTACAGCTGAACGCCGTAAAAACGAATTTACGGTATTCTATAGACGACGTACTCTGCAAACTATAAAAGGTAAACCACTTTTTACAGCATGGCTTTATATGGCGTGTGGCCCCACACAACACGCCGTAAAAAGTACATTTTGCTGTAGTGAAAGTCAACATATAAAACATGGATCCCGGATAAAAGTGCGTGTTCATTGCATGTGTACTATTAATGACGGAACTCTCCACTCTTTTTTAAATAGTCACACAACACTCGTATAAATGCATCTCATTTTCAATTTGATCATCTGTCCAAACAAAAGTTACGTGAGTCCCATAATTTGGTGCACAAGAGATGAGTGTACGTTATTATTGCACTGTCAATGATGAAAACCAACCAAATTCTTTTTAAAATAACAATTTAGATCATCAAAACATGTTTTGTATGATATTTTTGAATACCAGACTAGACAAAAGTTGATTTAAAAGAACAATGATCCCATGCATTGGGTAAGCAATAAATGCGTGTTCATTATTGTTGTACATTTGAAGACACAAAAGACAACACTTTTGAAGTAGTCGTCATTCGAAATTTTTGCATAACTTTGATTTTTTTAATGCCTATACTCCCTCAATAATTTTTTCGTGTTGAACCAGGAACGTACAACACATGAACATAGTGCTACATGGGACGGGAAATTTGTTATTTTAATTTTTTTTGAAAAAATAAAATAACATTAATGAAAATAAGTCAATATATTAGTGCAATTGTAGGTTATGCATTTTCATACTTTAAAAATGTTGTATAATTACATCATTATAAATATTGTCAAATACATCATTCTCAATATATGCCACCAAACCATTGATCTCCCATCAGATCCGATTATGCAGTCGATTCTTGACAATCTTCATTTCTCGTTGACTATGTAATATAGTCCAAGAATAAAGAAAATAACATAGGAGAACTAATGACAAAACCATAAACATCAATAAAGCCTACACTCTTTACCTTGTGCC